>OX243812.1:52401341-52601815 GCA_945859605.1 Lumbricus rubellus | reverse complement strand
ATAAGGCCCAGACTCGGGATTAGCACCCCTAACTAAGAACGGAAACCAAACTCCGCCCATGGCCAGGCCTCAGAAGTGGTCTTCGTCTCTAAAAAATTAACAAAAATGTATGAAAGCGTTCACAATTTGGACAGGATAGAACATATAATTATTTCCTATTAAAAACGATTTTATTATGAAGTCTATAAACCTCAATTAACATTCTACTTTGAATCAATTATAACAATTTTTATATGCTTTTAGTTAATTAAATTTTAGCATTGTGGTCCTCTAAATGCCCTAATGTCCTTTAACTAGGAAAAAGTGGCCCTCGTGTCCTCCAACTTAGAAAAAGTGGCCCTACAGTCAAAAAAGGTTGGGAACCACTGGCATAGACCTACGATAGACGTAAACAACTCTCTGTGTCATAAGATTTAGCTAAACAACTCCTATAATTATAATTCACTGCGTAACAAATTTTAACTTTTGTCTTGCTACTGGAAAAACTTGAGCTGTTTCTTAAAGAATTTGACCTGCTGAATGCAGTGGTGTTGTTGGTTTTCTTGCACCACGTCAGGTTTTTGAGAAAACCGAAATATTTAGTTTTGGCATACATTTGCATTGCACACCTTTTAAAAATTATATTGTAATTATGGACATCTAACAAAATGGACATTTCAAAACAAAACTGTCACTGATTTATGTTTGTATAAAATTAATGTCAAGAGAGTCTCTGATCAATATATTTACTGTTAAAACAAAAATAAGTAATTAATTACTAAAAATACATGTTTATGAACACTG
Source organism: Lumbricus rubellus (assembly GCA_945859605.1). Taxonomy (NCBI): domain Eukaryota; kingdom Metazoa; phylum Annelida; class Clitellata; order Crassiclitellata; family Lumbricidae; genus Lumbricus; species Lumbricus rubellus. The sequence goes on along the minus strand of OX243812.1, from coordinate 52,601,032 downwards.
ATGTTTTTCAAATCTCCACTTCTAATTTATTAGCAAAAGCAAATTATTCAGAAATGCTCCAGGCTTTTGCGCTTATAAGACAAATCTGTATCTCTTTGCAAGAACCAACAGTAGGCTACCATCATGCAGGAATTTAACTTCCCCTGCTATCTGCTTTCCATCACCTTGCTATCCTGGTGGAACTTTTCCCCATGCTCATCACTGACATCGCCCAGATTGGATGCAAAGAAATCGAGATCAGAATGTGGAAAGTGCATCTTCAGTGACATTCTAGCATATTCATATGCTGTCAGCATTTTCTCTACAAGCTCGGCAACTTTTTCTGCTCTTGATCATTAAGAAAGTTCTTGACAACGAACGTCGAACACGAATGCTTTCCAGGCTGCTAACTCTTCCGGCTTCAACTTATATACTTCTGAACTCATTGTCACGCATAAGTTCACGTATTTCTGGACTAACAAATACACCCTCTTTAAGTTTGACTTCGCTTTTTTGAAGACTAAACTTACTTCTCAGATGCTGAAAATCATCACCTTTTGTCCATTGCCTTAACGAAATTCTCTATGAGTCCACGTTTTATGGGAAGTGGTGGAAGTCTGGAAGAAAGACTTTCTGATTGTCAACTAACGGCATATGATTCACGTTGTATGATCTACCAGGTATGGTTTCGTCTCGCTTGGGCCATTCTTTTTGGCTATTATAGTGGTTGGCATCATCACGACTGTTCCAAAGACACAAGAAGCACATTTATTTTGGATAAGCTTACAATGTATTTAAGCGGTAAGCCAAAGAAAGAGCGAGACAACTTTGAGATTGGAATGGCGTTCACGAAACATAGAAATATGTTGTCTTTCTGTAGCAGATTCCATTGTTCCAGTCTTGAACCTAACACCTCTGCTTTTTCCTTTGACAATGACAAGTCTCTCACAAGATCGTTCAGGTCTCCCTGAGTCAACAGGACCTGTTGAGGCTCTTCATCCACTTCAGGATGAAAGGACTCAGCAAAAGGCATCTTCTTCCGTTTACCGTTCAACCACAGACTGTGTTAGTCCTGAATAGCAAATAGTAGGCTACAACACACATGAGGGGTCCATGACGTATCCTGGTCACCGACTTGACAGTCAAAGTAATGCTTGTAAGCAGTTTTGAGCCCTTGGGTAAGATTCTTTCGCTGGTTGTGTGTATTGAATTGACCGCAAACAAAACAGAACTTGTCAGGGTCATTAACACAACTTATTCTGCTCATAATTATAATTTAGTAAGTTTTTTGTCAGAAACAAACCTGCAAAAATGGTTTAATTTGAATAATTCAACGAGTTGAGTCGAACTATAGTGTCGTGTTAAGCATCAACTAAAAACAAATGACTCACTACAGCATAATTCAATTAATTACAATAATACAATTACGAAAACATGAACAGCCTCATAACAAAAAATCTGGACGTGATGGACAAAAACGGATTTCAGATTTGGAATCAGCACACCAAATTTAGTAAGGTACAGCTCACGGAATTCCAGTAGCAAAATACTTGTTGCGCAATTATAATTTATTATGAAGACCAGCATTATTATAGTCATCATCACGTGATGATGATGACTATATGCTGGTCTTATAATAATTATATTTGACTCAACGCAGCGCTCGTGAATAAGCTGGTGCCCCGCGCTTGGCTTTCTAGTACCGCTTTAGAAATTTCGAGTTTACGATTACGATTAACGACCCAAGAAGCTTCAAGATCTAAGCACACATTATGCGTGCCTGCTATACTACGTATGAACACCAGTTTGTAAGCACGTCAAATCATATGTAGCCTAATAGAAAGCATGCAAGATTGAGGCAGCTTAGAGAAACAGCAGCTACATTAACCTGATTTCGAGGATGATAAGCTATTATATGAGCCGATGTGATAATAATTATGGCAGAGATGTGAAGCAATGAAACGTAGTCGAAGTTGCAGAACTGCAATCATTTCTTGTGCCATTCGAGTCGCAAGTTTTGCACTTCATCGCAATAAGGACGTTGCATTCATCATTCACTAAGAGTCTCTTACTCTGTATAATCTGTATATTACTCTGTATACTCTGTATATATTTGACTCAACGCAGCGCTCGTGAATAAGCTGGTGCCCCGCGCTTGGCTTTCTAGTAGGCCTACCGCTTTAGAAATTTCGAGTTTACGATTACGATTACGATAGTCTATATGTTATGACGAGTAGGCTTTGTATTGTATTCAACACCTGCTTCGCCTTAATTTAGGTGCCACCTCGATCCGTATTATGCGACAAAATGGTAGGCATAATCATATATCAAATTATGTCATTACAGAACCTTTAACGCACTCGCGTAGGCCTATACAAACCTAAATGTTTACGTACACACCGATATAATTTATTGTGAACCTAATGCTTTCCCAAATAGTGGCCGTCCGGCCCGTCCTATCTACGATCAAACGTGCAATTTACTATGCATGACGTAGGAAGGAAGGCTCAGCCAGCGCTGGGCGGCGCCACTTGATGCAAACACGGACTACAGCTATATGCTGTGGTATCATAAAAACAATCTATCTTCGTATAGCGCAGATTGCTGGAATAAGTGACTGCTTTTCGAATACACACGTATATAATACCAAAGCATTTACAGCGTGAAATTGCGCGCGTTTGTACGCGACGCGAGTTGTTGTTGTCGCCATATAATTATGTGCAACAGCAATAAAGCCAATATTGTTATCCCATCCCTTCATTCATCCATCTTCGTTCGTTGACCCAACGTTTAAAAGAAGTTGCTAACTGACTACAGGCAACGTACAAGGCCTCAGTGGCGGATCCAGAACTCTTCCAGGGGGGGGGGGTCAAAATATATTTTGATCTTGGTTGGGACAGTGGGAAAAAATTTCGTCGTCGCCAAAAAAGTTGATGACCTTTTTTGGTCATCGGTCTTTGGCTGAGGGAAAAGGTACTTCTCATCCGCCGAAAAAGTTGATGACCTTTTTTAGTCCTCCAGCCGAAAACGCAATAGAGGGCCACGTCCCATGCAATTTTCTTAATGGGGGCCAATATGCCATGAAACCCCTATTCGTATTAGGCCTACTACCTTCAAACCGAATTGGGGGGGCCACGTCCCATGGCAGTTTTAAATGGGGGCCATGGCCGGTTTGCCCCCCCAGGATCCGCCCCTTCAAGGCCTAGGCCTATCAGATAAATAACAGTAAACTAGACGGCAGATGATCGCAGTAGGCCTTTATATCGATGTTTGGGTGGATGAATGAATCCATAAATTAATAGTAGTGTTCGGCCTACATGTGCGTGTGTAGGATCACCAATACCTGCAACATTTTGTCTCATAATTATTATGTTCACTTTTATGTCTAAGCATCTCCACCGGCTTCCTCTATTATAGGCTATGCCCGTATTCGCTTTAACCTTCTGCTGATGATTAATCAGCAGAACGTTAAAGCGAATACGGGCATATAGAGGAAGCCGGTGGAGGCAACCATTGCGACTTTATTTCGCGATCTGTTACAGCTGCCTCTGTCGGATGTTTTCATTCGTTGTACCGCCATTACATTTCTGTTCACTGACATCTTACCACTAGGCTATAATAGGCTACTGCCCAAGATCGTGCATGCCTACGCTTCGCTTAATTTGGAATTGCTTCCCTGTGCCATTCGCAACATGGCGCTAGCTGGGGCATTATTTGGACTGGAACTTTTATATTTTCATAATTGTTAGAGAAATATGTTAGGATAAAAACGGTCTTTGAAATGTGAAAATCGATTGATATTTACTATTTATTTTCATATTTACAAAATGGGTCCCTTTTTCCGGACACAGTGCATATTATGTAGCTCAGTGTTTCATGCTCCGTGCAAACGGATGTTGCTTTCTGTCGACAAAATGTGATTTTGCTATGAAATGTAACGACCGTCACTTTTCACTTACAATCGGAGTTGCGCAGTTCATAGATATTCATATAGGAAATAGAAGGCCACATATAACAATCTTAATTATTAAACTAATATTAATTACTTAAACTATAATTACGTTGTCAAAGGTTACAAATTAACACGAAGGCCCTTAGAAAATTTACAGGCCGAACATTGCAACAATAAGTGTTAAACATCAGACCCTATATATAGTCACAAAATATGGGTTCAAAGTACTTGAAAGAAGGCACGGAACGTATAATGTCTGGTCAAAATTGAGGCTCATTCGAATGTGCTTAAAATACGTCACACTTAAATGTACCACATCAAAGCGCAAAGTAAAGGAATATAGTTATGCACTTGGGAGTGATCTCTCCACTCTATTCAAATGAGGAACAGTTTGTTCTTTGGTAAATCTTCTTTCTTGAATAGAACGTCGTAAGTCAACTTTGTCCAGTCTGCATCCAATTTCTTTTCTGAGCTTGGATCATACACATCGTATCCTCTTTCGTAGAAGAATTCCAAAAGGCGATCAACTCTTCGCCTTCTGTCTTCCGATCGGGCATAGTTTGATGGATAGAGAACCCATTCCATCTGGATCAGCGCAACATCGATTTCGTCGAAGAACTTAGCAGCACTTTTCCTCTGGAAAACCCTAATTTCTGCCTCTTGTACATCGACTTTGAAGACTGCTTTTTTGCCTCTTATAAACGGTATTAGTTTGTTGAGCACCGTCACATTAGCCGACAAACATCCAGGGCATGATGTATTGCCGACCATAAAAGTATCACCACGATTCAAGGCAGTAAATTTAAGGAAAGTGGTCGATTCCTCATTGGAAAGAGCATAATGAAGGATGTCAATGTTATTTTCTATATGCCCGACATGAACGGACTTGGCCAATCGTCTAATAGTGTCCTTGTTAGGTTCAACAGAGACCACTTGACAGCCGGAATGTGCAATCGGCAGCGAATATGTTCCAAGATTTGCACCGAGATCGACAAACGACACGTCGGGGTGCATGCGAAAGAAATCGAGCCACTTCTGAACTAGATCTTGTTCAAAGTATTTACCAGCAGCCACCAGTTCTGAGACGATAGTATCGTTTTCTGGATCATAGATGCACATCGGGAAGTGCAGCGCTCCAACCGTCGCATTGACGCACTTCACATCTGGCTGATTGTCATAGTCCGATGGTTCGAGCATTTGTAGACCCCCGACCGACAGCTTCTCTCTGTTGCCTTTGAAGCCGAGAATTTTGTTGAACGGAGACAAGGCAACGAATGAAGTCCTAATATGCATAACTAGAACAACTGCTATGCACATCAGAAGAATTCCACAAAATTGTTTCCGCGATGTTTTCCTGGTAGACATTGCTGAAGTCCAATATTTCGGTGGTCAAATTTGAACTTCGTTCGAACTAAATCTAAAAAATCAAATCTAAAATTGTCAAAAAAATATCAAGTACACCTATCCTTAGACACAGTTACTGCAAAGCGGGTCAGCAGTGGCGGCGCCAGGATCTCAGTTTTGGGGGGGCTGAATTTCGAAAAAAATCCATTTTATCTGCCAACATTTTTTTCTTCTTTTTTAGTCATCCGCTCTAAATCTTGGAAAAAATTTCCATTCTCATCGCCAAAATAATTTCTGATGACTTTTTTTAGTCATCCGGTCGAAATCTTGGAAAGTCTCCATTTTTACCGCCAAAATTTCGAATGACCTATATTCTGGTTTTCGGTAATAACTCAAGAACCGGCACAGCTACTAAGAAATATAAAATGGCAAAAATGATCCTCATTTAAAGACAATCACGTTTGGTATATAACATTTGTTTTTAGGATTAAAAATAAAATTTTTACATATGATAAAGTAGTCATCATTATGTATATCAATATGCTAAGTTTTATGGCGGGAAGAATATATGGAAATACTGTGCTGAGAATGATTTAATATCAACCTAAACCTAGCCCTAAAATTTTTATTTTTTATACTAGAAACATATGTTGTACACCAAACTTCTTTGTTTTTTAATGAGGAACAATTGTTGCTCTTTTATATTTCTTTGTAGCTGTGACGGTTCTGGAGTTATTGCCCCAAGACCGAATTTCGCCCGCCATTTTCCAAGATGGCGGCTCGAGCACAGCTCGGATTTATGGGGACTTTTGGTATTTTCTTTCGCCCGCCATTTTCCAAGATGGCGGCTCGAGCACAGCTCGGATTTATGGGGACTTTTGGTATTTTCGTCAGTTAGGTGTACTTAACAACTCTGCCAAGTCTCTAACTTGTAATAATTTGTTGAGTCGATTGATGATTTGTCAGCTAAAATTCTTCTACTACCGGGTGGTCCAGCAGAGATGAACCAACTTTGAAGGCATGTAACTCCGCCATTTTTTGGAATTTATTTATACTTTATGCGTCAAATTAAAGGCACTTATCTCTAGTATTTGCTCTGAAAATTTCGAACTGGTGCTAGTTTAGGTTTTTATTATATGCTTGGAACAGCGCTAGCTACCATATTTTGTTGTCATTTGCGACGCAATCTGGCGCCGTTGACAGACGATGACCGCGTTTTGATCTTAATTTTACGAACTGATAATTAACTCGCTTGAAATGTTTAACGAGTTTTCTAACAGAGAATGGAATAAAAATGCATTGAATCATCTGCTAAAGAGAAATTATAAAATAGGACTCTTCTTCTACTCGTAAACCATGAGAGTCCGTTACATCCGTTATAACATTGTTCGTATCCGAGAAAATTTGCAGACAAGACAATGACCTGGGTAGGCCCTACAAGCAAATTTCCCGGAAATTCAACGCGAAGCCGGTGGTCCTATAGGACTCCTATGGAAGCACCGTATAACCTATTGAAAAAGCTGATCTAAGGTGATTCGTCGACGTGAAGTCCAACAGCTCTCCAACACTGACGCAAGGAAACGGCTGGTGTGTTGCCAACCGTTTCTTTGCGTCTGAAGCAGCGCGTGGCAGTGCACGACTGGTGACAAAATTGAAAGGACATGGCTTAGCGATGAGAAGATATTCATGGTAGAGGCTCATACAAACACTCAAAATGATCGTGATTATGCGCGTGTTATCAAAAAACGTTTTGTGAACACTCCGGGGAAACGGCGCCATATTACATCAATAATTACAACAAAATATGGTAGCTAGCGCTGTTCCCAGTATATAATTAAAACCTAAACTAGCACCAGTTCGAATTTTTCGGAGTAAATACTACAGAGAAATATCTTTAATTGGACGCATAGAGTAAACATAAATTCCAAAAATTGACGAAGTTATAAGCTTGCAAAGTTGGTTTATTTATGCTGGACCACCCTGTATAATAGAAATAGCTAAAGTAAGTGATTGGCGTTTTCAAAGTGATATACTTTAATTATAAGCCCTATAATAAAACAGCTTGCACACATTTAGGGGCTCGGTAATTCATTTCAAGGAATTCCGAAATGCCATAATTTCTTGGTAGGCCCTATATACGAAGTGCAAAGGATTATGAAACGCAGAGCCAAACATCCTCTTTATTTTTCGAACAATGTTGTATGAAACGTCTCATGGTAGGCTATCAAAAATAGACGACTTAAATTTTTGAAATTTAATAATTATGAATATTATTGCTAACTTGACTCACGTAGGCCTAACTTCAGAAAATGGTCGTAATTAAATAGCGGCATCAATCGAAAATTTGTTGACAAATATTTCAATTTTTCAATCGATTTCCTTCTGTTTTTAACTTTAAATTTATTATTTACCAGCGGCGCCGCCAGGATTTTTTTTCTGTACGCACAACTTGCACAAAATAATATTATATGAAGCGAACAGCGGCCGATACGAGCCCAGCGACCAGCGCATGTTTGGCTGTGTCGACCTTAAATTGAGCCATTTTAAGGCTTTTTTGCCAGCTATTTGTGAACGACAAAGTCGCGAAAACTTCAAAAATAAGTGGTTTTTTAGTGTCGCAAGCTATACTAGGCCTACCAGGATAATGTAATGTAATGTAAATCTTCGAGAATTTCTCAGCGCCCACAAAAGCCACGCCAGGGAGACCAGCTTATTCACTGGCGCTATATCAAATCAAGTCCGGTGCCAGGTCAAAATCCGGGGAGGTCAAGCCGAGGAGACAGCATGGTGCTACGGTGGTTGTCGGTGATGGTGGTAGTTGGGTGATAAAAACTGATTGGAATCTGGATAGGATAGCTTGAAGAGTTCGGGTTTTAGTCGTGAATGGAAAGCAGCAGAGGTGAGTGCAAGCGGAGGAGAGGTTGAATTATGAGGGGAGATTAGAAACAATAGAAATCAAAATGTTAGTGTAAAATAGAAAGGTTTTTGTCTTGATCGTAAGCTCCCGCAGCGGGGTCTGGGGCGGAGCCCCAGCGACCAGCGCATTTTTGGCTGTGTCGACCTCAAATGGAGCCATTTTTAGGCAGTCATGGCCGGTCGTCCGTAACTGCATGGACGCCGTCCATGCAGTCATGGACGACCTCCAGGCAGTGCTGGCCAAATAAGTGGCAGGACGGCGTCCAGCCTCGAAAATAAGTGCCTGGACGCCGTCAATGACCGTCCTGACACACTTTAAGCCCTGCCGTATATGCCTATTGGCGATTATGAGGTATCACCAGATAATAGATTAAATAGAATTTCATCGCTTATAATATTTCACGCTTTAATTATTTAATTCACAATTTGTCAAAACAAATTTTTCCTTTTCCCGCTGTACGCACTTGCGTAAGTGCGTACGCCTAACGGCGCCCCTGGAATTTACCAATATCCTACATCAAATTGCGCATTGGCACGTTATTCGAAATAATTACGGCGCTTTTCGTTTACGAAGTGACTAGCGGACCGCCAAGCGGCCGTCGAATTTCAAATACTAGCGGACCGCCAGTCACGTGTAACCTGTCACATGACGAGTCTTGAATCGTGAATATTGTTACAATGGCGGCAGTTACCGATAGTTCGTTTTATGTCGGACAAACATTTTCTTGTTTTAATGACTTAGAAAATTACGAGAAACAGAGTAAGTAACCAATCTTTTCGTGAGTGTTGGTTAGGTTCAGGTTAGGCGTCGTGAGGGTCGGTTAGGGTTAGTGTTAGGGTTAGTTTAGCCATTAGAAACTCTTGTGGATTGGTGTAAATAGAAAGCCTGGCGGCTTGCTAGTATTCCGTATTGGACGGCCGCCAGTCATGTGACAGGTTACACGTGACTCGCGGTCCGCTAGTATTTGAAATTCGACGGCCGCTTGGCGGTCCACTAGTCACAGCCTTTCGTTTAATTGAAAGCGTGCAAATAATTTTACGACGCTAAAATACACGTTTGGATTAATCCGACTTATATTTAGCGAGAATTCCTTTTCGTCAATCCAACTGTAATGTTATGCGACCAACGCCAAAACACATGGAATGGCGAATAATTTAGAACTCTAAAGGGTACTTGTCGGTTAATTCACCGCCACACACAGAAACCCTATATACGAAATTTTACATGCAGAAATTAATTCACCGCCACACGCAGATAGTTATTCCAGTCTATTAGATTATACCGTTTCTTTCGCAATTTCCAGTTCACACTCGCAAAAAGGAATGCTCGTCATTTCTTTGAACCAGCATTAGGCATATACGAACAGGATAGGATGATTTGTCGGTAGGTGAGGCGTGATCCTTGTAGCCACGTGCATTGTCGCAGTGGGATGTTTTGCCTACAACTACGATTAGGACAATCCATCTCCATCTGTCTTGCCGATCCTTTAAACATAGCACCATTGGGGCTTTGTTATAGTAAGCCGGTCCCTATAATGTTGGTTAGGTTCAGGTTAGGCATCGTGAGGGTCGGTTAGGGTCTGGTTAAGCATCGTGAGGGTCGGTCATGGTTAGGAATATGGTTAGTGCAGTCATTCAGGGACCCGTTTACTATAACTAATATGTACGCCATTGGGTGATTGTTAGCACACTGTATCGCAGCATTGCTGCTGCAAGAAATCAACGCTGCTTTGTTCATCGTGAACTAAAGCCGAAATTCTTAAGAAATTCATGGCGTTCATAAACACGTGCTATAATTTAATCGGATGTCACCATTACATTATACCGTAGGCTACATCACTGAAAAACCAGTGCGTAAATATATTAGTGAGGACGCTAAGCTCGTGCATTGTGCAAACTGTGGATAAAAGCAACAAACTTTTTTGTGTTGAAGAAAAACATATTTTAAGACTTTTCAGCGAGAGGCATCAATTAATTCGATCCGGAACATAACTAAAAAAATTAGTGAAATGTGTCGAAAATTCGGTTACTTTTTCTGTTAGATCGACCATTTGGGCGAATTTATTGGGCTATTTTCGCTCTACAGGGCCAACCTTGTGCGATAGCTTGGCTTGAACACTTAGTTTCGTGAGCGATGATTGGGCTGACCACTTATAAACATTTATGGATTAAAGTTGTTTTTCGCTCGTATTGTGCGCAAAAACGTTAATATTTTTGAACATGGATTATGTAAATTTGCATGCATTTGAATAGTTGTGTTTGGAAGGTTAGAATATGAATAACGTAGCGATGTTTAACCAGTGTTTTTAATCGACTCGGCAGTCTCAGTACTTGCCAGTTAATTGAACGTGCAGTGTGGGTAATGTATCGCTTAAATAGCGTTCTAAATTAGGTAATGTTCTCCTTTAGAGTCCGAAATTATTTCAATGGTTTCAATGGTAGCATCCGATAATATATACTCTGGGTTTAAATGATCTTTTCACCTCAGCGTTCAAAGAAATTGATGTCAATCGCGTCATTAAATAGTTGCTATCCAACTTCTATTTAGATAACAATTATTTTTCGTCAATCCAGCTCCAGTTAGGCAAGAACATTTTCATCAATCCAGCTTCGATTTCAGCAGAATGACTGCACTAACCCTAAAACTAACCCTAACCGACCCTCACGGCGCCTAACCTGAGCCCTAACCGACCCTCACGCGCTAAATCCCGCTTCTATTTCGTCAGGAAATATTTTTAATCGAATTTATGAATTTTAAACAGCGAGACGCGTGGCGAGATACGTACAACACGTAACTGAAAACAAGGAGTATATATTATAGGTTGCCATATTGAAATAATTTCGGACTCTAAAGGAGAACATTACCCTAAATTATTCGCCTCTAGCAGCATAAGTATTTTCCATCAATCCTACTTCTGCTTTGGCATGAATACTTTTAATTTTAATTTAGCAGACTATGGCCTGTCCATGTAAACGGTATGGCCGCCCAATAAATCGCTAAAATAGAGCGCTGCGACTTATCAGCATCATTGCCATAATGCAACGCTCTCATTAAGTAATCAACATGAGATCCCAAGTAAAAGGGTTAAGTTAATAGGTAAAAAGTTAATAATTATAATTTAAAATATTAAGTAATAATACCATTAAATAGGAAGTTCGAAGGTGAAGAAACCTGCTCTCCTAAAACTGATTATTCGCTTTTAAGCATCTCTTGATGTCTTGGGTCAGGTTACGCATTGTGATTTTCGGTTAGGGTCTGGTTAGGCGTCTTGTATAGTATAGTATAGGAATAGTGCTAACATCAGATACTGTGCAAAGATACTGCATAAATTATGCCAGTGAACAGTATCCAATAAGAACACAACCTAACTCTAACCTACACTTATGACGCCTTAAGCTATTTCGTGTGCTTCCATTATTTTTCGCAACATTTTTCTTATTAACGTGAACACTTATTTTTTCATCAATTTGGTAGACCTGTTTTAATTATCCCTATTTCGTCATAATATGAAAGCTTATTTTTCATTAATTTGGTCTACATTTCTTAATTTCTTCTATTGCTGTACTAAAATAGAATGTCCTATTTACTTACTTAGAAATTGTGTTAATTTGTTGTGTTGATTACTTACTCAATGCATTGCATCATGGGAAAGGGCTGATAGGTCACAACACTCTATTTTAGCAAATTTTTGGGTGGCTATACTTCTTGCACTAACAGGGCCGTTGTCTGCATGATTACTCTTTTCATCGATCGAGCTTCCATAAGTTTCATTAAGGCAAGAATTTATTTTAAAATCAGTATTGCTTCTATTTGGTCTACAGCAACTATTTCTTATCAATCTATATTTAAATAAAATATATTGTTCATCAATCCAGCTTTGATTTCAGCAAGAATCTTTTCATTGATTCCACTTCTATTTAAGTAAACATTTTTCATCAATCCAACTTCTGTTTAGCGAGAAATCTTTTCGTCAATCCTACTTATCTGCATCCAACGCTACAATTCACTAAATGATGAATAATTTTTAGAATGCTTAAGCGATAGATTATCCTGTGTGTTTGTGTTTGCCAGAATAAAGTTGCTGTGGAGCGAATTGATTGTGGAATTCCATTCCGTAGAGAGGTATCTATGCAGGCAAAGCAACTGGATTGAGCCAGTGCAGACATGAGGAACATAATTTATGTCAGGCTGTTCAGTGTATATGAGAGGATCCAATGGTGAGGCAGAGAGGTGATGAAGCATGAGGTCACAAAGATGCTTCTGAGACAGACACAATTGAGACATAAAAACCAAAGAAAATAGTGTGTCGCAAATTCTTGGTGACAATAGGGCATGGTCTCAGCTTCAATACATTGCTGCTCATGAGGTTGCATGAATTTTGAGCCCAGAACTAGCCTTTGCACGATGACCCATCAGTCAAACTGCATTGTTGCAGAGAGAGTGAAAGGAACCAGTAAGTCACCATGTTCATTGCATTCATTATCTGTGACACAGTTTCAGCCTTTGTTGGCCGGAGCTAAAGACTTGTCGGGAAGTATTGCTTGAAAAGGTAGAACAATTGAGAACATTCCACCAAGGCAAAATGCATCATGTGACATCTCAAACATTCTGGGCATCAGGCTGGATATGTTTGGAGTCAAGCTTTAGGGGCACTGCCTGTCTTACCAATTCCTGCAGGCTGTTCTACAAAAATTACACTGCTTTAAAGATTACTTACTTAGAGTTTGGTGTCAATAAAAAGATTTTTCTTCAATTTCTCCAATGACATGTATTTAACTAGTTTATCAGGTGTCCCACATGCCCATTTTGTCAGTTGGAAGTGACTGCTATCACGGAGATGAAAGGTTTTTGATCATGCAATTCTATGCAATGCTCAGAACTCAAAACTGGAAAGCAAATGTGTTTAGCTGCTCTAGATCAAAAGTTATTGAAGAAGTCTAAAAATGTCATAAATTATACAGATGCAAATTCACATACTTTTTTGTTCTACCCAGCCAACTTCAGCAGCAAACAAATCTTGGTCAGTTTTTTTCACTTTAGACGCTTCAAACTGTCCGGTTCTTCATACCAAATGACCAGGAATTATTGTCACAAGTACTGGTTATCAGGGTAATCTTAATGAGACAACCGATGGGCAGATCGTGAATAACTGGACAATTTTGTAGAGAAAACACTTTGACATTATGTTAAAATAGTGACAGAAATAAATGACAGCATATTTAAACTGACATTTGGCCTCGGCTGAGCTATGGTGCTATATAAATCGTCTTATTATTATTTAATTACTAGTTAGTGATACAAACTGTAAATCAAATATTTTCTAAACATTGTGGTGCCAGCATGCATTTTTATAGGAAAATTCCCAAATGTAAAAGACCTGTTTTACAACTGGAATTTTGACATTGTGTCTATTTATGGCATTATTTGATGTTCAAATCAAATCAAAAATCAAATCATTTATTTGGCAACCAAAAACAGGAAGAACAAATCAAATCAAGCATCAAAGAAAACAAGGTTAACCCGTTGGAGGTGAGGTGACGCATTGTAACGTTAGAGGTGAGGTGGGGTCTGACAAACCCCAACACATATTTTTATTTTCAAGTCGCGATATCAAATGGAAAACATTCATTTGAGTTAAACTATTCTTCTATGATCAATTATCAACTAAACAGGCGATTATCACGAACAAACAGCTGTTTTCAATCCTTATTAGATGGCCAGAAGGTGAACCCATCCATTGTGTACTTTGCCCGTGTAAGTTCCGTTTGTATGCGAAAAATCACAATTTCCTTCAAATATACATTAAAATAAAATTAAAATGTTCGTTCAAAATTCCTGAAATTTTGTTAAAGTGTCCGTATTTCATATTCACAAAGGTAGAAAAAAATAATCCAAACTGGTTTGACGTTTTCCACAAAAAAATTAGAGTAGAATACCTCTGGGGTGTGACATACCCCACCTCACCTCCAACGGGTTAACAAATATAATAAGCAGTACTTAACTAATGATGCCAATAGTTACCATTTGGTTGCACAGAGGACCCGGAAGGGGTCTTGCAACCCCACTGGGTGAGTCCCCTGGTGGGTTGTAACATGATGATGTTATGTCTTCCATGACGGAAGCACACTGATATTAGTATTTGGTATCTGCTGAAAGTACTCTTCAAGTTCTAAAGTTGTATTGATGTGCAGAACATTGTGCTACCCCACACGACTATATGGCAACCGGATATTGTAATGTGTCATGTTGTCAAAAGACCACATAATCTGCATCTAAGTGCAATATGGTGTTGCATATCAGTTCTGAAAAAGTGAAGTTTTAGCAAGTATGCATATGTATATTGTTTTAATTAAGTTAGTAATGTTTCATGTTGTCAAAAGACCACATATTCTGCATATATGTGCATAAAAAGTTGCGTATTGGCTCTGGAAATGTGAATTTTTTGCATACTTTCATAGTATATTTGTGTTCTATCAATTGTTCCGCACAAGTATGCATATGTGTAATGTTTCAATTAGGTTAGTAATGTTTCATGTACATTGTCAAAAGACCACATATTCTGCATATATGTGCATAAAGAGTTGCGTATCGGCTCTGGAAATGTGATTTTTGCATACTTTCATAGTATACTTGTGCTCTATCAATTGTTCCACACAAGTATGCATATGTGTAATGTTTCAATTAGGTTAGTAATGTTTCATGTTGTCAAAAAACCACATGTTCAGCATATATGTGCATAAAGAGTTGCGTATCAGCTCTTGAAATGTGAATTTTTTGCATACTTGCATTGTATACTTGTGCTTTATCAATTGTTCCACACAAGTATGCATATGTGTAATGTTTTAATTAGGTCAGTAATGTTTCATGTTGTCAAAAGACCACATATTCTGCATTTATGTCCATGAAGTGTTGCGTATCGGCTCTGGAATTGTGAATTTTTTGCATACTTTCATAGTGTACTTGTTTTGTATCAATTGTCTGACACTGAGCAATGTTGAAATTAGATTAGTAACGTTTGATATTGTCAAAAAACCACATATTCTGCATATTAAAGCTATAAATAGTTGCATATCGGCTCTGGAATGTAATTTTTAGCATACTTTCATAGTATACTTGTTCTGTATCGATTGTTCCACAATGTGTAATGTTTAAATTCGATTAGTAATGTTTCATGTTGTCAAAACACCACATATTCTGCATCCAAGTGCAGTTTAGAGCTGCATATCAACTCTGGAGCATGTGCATTTTTAGCATACTTTAAACCATCTGTTTAAGTATGTTCCCATTTGAATTTTTTGATGCCTCTCGCTGAAAAGTTTTAAAATATGTTTGTCTTGAAGCTGTAAAAATTTGTTGCTTTTATCCACAAGATGCACAATGCACTGCGTTTTTGGACCTTAACCTCCTCACTATTATATGCAGAGCGTAAATATACGGCAAACTGTGGCGGTGAACTAACCGACAAGGTAGACAGACGAAACCTGTGGCGGTGAATTAACCGACAAGTACCCTCTAAAGCGATAAATGACCAAAAAGACCTACAGGTATGGTTAATAAATTCGCAGTGGCGTCGAACTTCTTAGTTTTATCTGGGACTATTATCGATTTAGTCCCAGGTTTTATTTTAGATTAATCAGTAACTAGACTCGCTCGCTGTCTCCAAATAGGCTTACATAATTATAATTATTCTTAGGTGTCAGAGGTCGATGGACACAATACCAATATTATAACGTTGCCAAAACATCAAACTTGTCTCGTCTTTCACAATTTGCTGGAGCTCAAATCTGCGTTTATGAATCCCCAACATTATGTTTGAAACAACTAAATAAGTCGTAATTAAAAATTAATAGAAATTTTAAAACATTACCAAAACAGTGAGATTCGATCCAAGATTGATACAAATAAAAGTAAGAGAAGTAAAGTTATTAATTCATTCTGAAAATTTATATAGCGCCTCTTCAAGAAAGCTACTCAGAGGCACTCTCTGCACTGTCTGCTTGATGCTGAGTGTCATTAAGAACAAAAATATTACATCAGTATGATCAGTTGGCAAACATTGCACAGTAAAAAGCTTTTAAAGTTATTTGGTTTTATGGTACTATAATTTTAATTCACCCTTTAATTTCGAATTAATTATTCGAATTTATTTCGAATTTATTTTAGCGACGCGCATGCCCGCTTTTATAAATCCGACTTCTATTTAGATAACAAATATTTCTCATCTACCATTTAGTCAAGAAATCGTTTAAATTTGTTCAAAATACGACATTTCGCATGCGAAATCGCCGTTCGAATCGCCATTGAACCACAACATTTGACCGGAAGTTGGGTACATGTCCAAACCATCGACGTATAATGGTCCATGCGACAATAAATAACGTGTACGTTCAGACTGCGATCCTAAGTTCAAAATACAATCACTGGAAGCTGGACTGATTAAAATATTCTTACCTCAATTGAAGCTGGGTCATGGTGTAAGAAGGGATGGTGTGCGCACTTCCTATACTGGCCATACAACGTTTTTGGCTCCACTTATTTTAGTTCAGCAGGTGGCGCTGCTGTACCAAGTTGCGCGAATGCAGCACGCATATACCCGAATCCCAAGCCGTATAGCAACGTAAAATTATTTAAAACATATTTTCGTCATTTTTTCATTGCTCATCCAACTTCTAATTCTACTATATCAGAGTTCTGTTATTCCTCCAACTTCTACATCAACTAAAATATTTTGATCGTTCATCCAGCCTCTAGTTTTACGGTTACAATTTATCATAAAATCATGATTTCGTCGCTCATCCAACTTCTACGTCTGTTAATTAGTATGCTCATCCAACTTCAAATGATTCTGCAATATGCCAGCAGTAATATCATGTTTTAATCTTTCATCCAACTTCCAGTTTACGGAAATAAAATATCTCTGAAGTGCTATACGGCTTGGGATTCGGGTATATGCATGCAGCACAGGGAATATAGAGCAAGAAGTAAGGAACATTCGAAACATGGAACATAGGAACAAGGAGAGTGCAGGAACATATCAGGGAACATCACTTGGAACATACTAGTGGTGATGAGGATCAGGTAACATTGCAGGGAACATGGAACATCACACGGAACACCTAGGAACATAGGCCTAATATACAACAAAGAACGTGGAACGTAAAGAACATGAAGCATCACAGATAACAATGTTCAGAGAATATAGGAATATAGGACGAGGAACACGGAACATGCATGCATTCCGGAACACGCCACAAGGACTGTAGAACGTAAGGAACATGGAACATCAGAGGAAACATCGAAAACATTCAGGAACGTGGAAAATAAGAGGAAACATCAAAAACATTCAGGAACATGGAACATAAGAGGAAACATTAAGGAACATGGAACACGGAAAGTGCAACCGGAATTGGATCACAAGGAACATGGACCATCAGGTGACATACGGAACATGGAACATCAGGGGAAATTAGAATCAGTGAAGAACAAGGAATGGGGGACGCAAAGAACAGGGAGCATCAGAGAGCATAAGGAACATGAAACATCACATGGGACACCAGAGACATCAGAAAAAAAGACGCGGAACAAGCAACAAGGACTGTGGAACATAAGCAATATACAACAAGGAACATGGAACATAAACAACCTGGAACATCACGGGAAAATGAGAAACATTAGAGAACACGGAATGTGGAACACGCAACATGGTCCGTGGAACGTAATGAACATGGAACATAAAAGGGAAGATCAGAACCATTAAGAAACATGTAACACGGAATGTGGAACAAGGAATGTGGAACACAAGGAACAGGTGAACATCAGGGAACGTTCGCTGAAGAACAGAACACGGAATGTGGAACACGCAACAAGGTCCGTGGAACGCAAGGAAGAAGGAACATAAGAGGGAACACAAGAAACGTTAAGGAACATGGAACCAGGAATATGCAACAAGGAATAAGGAACACAAGAAACACAGGGTAACATAAGAAACAAGGAACATCGTAGGAACTTCAGAGGCAATAAAAAATACGGAACGCGGAACACGCAACAAAAACTGTGGAGCTTAATGAACATGGAACACCAGAGGGAACATCAGAAACATTAAGGAACAAGGAACGCAAAACACGCAACAAGGGCCGTGGAACAAAAGTAACATGAATCATCAGGATAAACATAAGAAATATTACCGGTAAGCAACATGGAACGCGGAATATGTAACAACGACTGTGGAACATAAGAAACAGGGAACACCAAGGAACACCAGGAACATGGAACATCACATTCAACACCAGCGACATAAGAAAACAAAGGACGCGAAACAAAGCACAAGGACCGTGGAACATAAGGAATATAAACACTTAAGGAGCATGGAACATAAGGAACCTGGAATTTCATAGGAAACAAGGAACACGGAACATAAATTAACAGGGAACAGAAGGCACATCACAAAGAACAAGGGAACACGGAACATCGATATGAACATCATGGTCAGAGGACATAGAAAACATTGGAACACAGGGAAAACAAAAACATCACATGGAACAGAGAACACGGAACACAGGAGAAAAGGAAACAAAGAGCAGATGGAACAGAACATAGGAAATATAATTTGTGTCGCCCTCCTCCTTCGTCCAGACATGAGACTGGCACTAAGGAACGGACGTGCAGTGCAGGAGTATTAAGTATACAGGGTGGGCCAAAAAAAAAGACCCCCCCTAGGTTTTTTGCCAATATTTTGGCCAGAAGTTAGAATTTTCAAATGAAATTTTGCAGTCTTAAAGGCAATTCATATTTACACATGATGGCCAGATTTCATCTAAATATATCAAACAGAACAAAAGTTATATCAGTTTTAGTGAGGCAACCCCCCGTTTTTTGACGATTCAAAAACGAAATGCCAAAAATTTAGGTTTTTTGCCAATATCTTCACCAAAAGTGAGAATTTCGAAATGAAATTTTACAGGCGTAAAGGCAATTCATATTTACACCAGATGGCCAAATTTCATCAAAATGTTTCAAATACAACACAAGTTATACCACTTTTAGCGGGACCACCCACCGTTTTTGACGATTCAAAAACGAAACACAACAAAAAGTCGCAGAAACACGATTTTATTAAGTCTCCTCTCAAATAACTGTTGTCAAATGAACTTGGTAGTGCTTCACAACTTGTGTTCAATGTGCCCAATACCAGTGTCAAAACTTCTTTTGAGTCTCTTTGCAAAGTTCTTGATGGACCCCTGATTAATCTGACAGATTCCGTATTTACCAATTTGAGCGTCCTCTTGCTAAGTGACTTCTCAGTGACGTGCAGCTACGCTGGTACTCTATTTCTTTTTTAAATAGTCATGATAATGATCATCTGGCAATATCAAGGCAATTTGATAACAATTATTTGAGATGAGACTTAATAAAATCGAGTTTTTGATGCGTTACGTCTTTGAATTGTCAAAAAATGGGGGTGACCTCACTAAAAGTGCCATAACTTTTGTTATGTTTGAAATATTTTGATGAAATCCGGCCATCGTGTGTAGATATGAATTGTCTTTAAGCGTGTAAAATTTCAGTTCGATATTCCTACTTCTGGCCAAGATATTAGCCGAAATAATTGAATTGATTTTTAAAATCTTTGTTGCGTCGCGTTTTTGAATCGTCAAAAAACGGTGGGTGGCTTCACTAAAAGTGGTATAACTTTTGTTCTGTTTGAAATATTATAATGAAATCTAACCATCTGGTGTAAATATGAATTGTCTTTAAGACTGTAAAATTTCATTTCAAAATTCTTACTTTTGGTCAAGATATTGGCAAAAATCTTAGGGGGGTCTTTTTTTATGGCCCACCCTGTATATGCCATACAATATCATGAAATTCCATTAGGCTTATGGGCGAGGTCCATCAACTGTTGCATGCTACGCCATCTAGCGACTTGAGCCACAAATTTCAGCCAAGTGCGCACACCATCCCTTCTTACACCATGAGCTGGGTTAATGAAAATATTCTGGCGTAAATTGAAGCTGGATGGCTTAAAATAATTACTATTGAAATAGAAGTTGGGTACAGCGTAAGAATTTGTTCGATAAATCCCGCTTCTATTTCGTCAGCAAATATTTCTTACCGATTTTATAAATTATTCATAAAACAACTGATGCAATTGAAATATAAGCTGGACTTTTACTTAGCCTACTTACTTATTTTTGCGTGCTGTCTTATTGCACACTTGGCGCACGCAACTTCCGGAAAGGGTCGAAAAATTAATTCGAAATTAAAGGGTGAATTAAAATTATAGTATCGTTTGTATTCGTGTAAAATTGTTCAAATTGGACGTAGGCCTACAAGAAAAGAAAGACATACTTGGAATCAGAAAACCTGGAACACCTTGTGAAATAGAAGAAGAAGAAAATAATAGACTTTCTCAGCTCAGATGTCACTGCAGTTCAATTCAAACAATTTTGAGGCAGATTCCCACTCGACAACCTCCGAATATTGCATACAGTAGTCCAGGAGTTTTCAAACTGTGGTCCGCGGACCCCTGGAGTCCGTCGCTTGTTGCCCTCAAGGCAGGACCCAAAAACAATATAAAAATGGTGTCTTTGCGAGGTTTTCATTATCATCATAAATTATAGAAATAACTGAGCTATAAAAAATAGTTGAGTTCTATATATATATATATATATGAGGTCGTTGGATATTACTATACTGATGTCTAGTAATAATAAGCTGTAGCCTAACCTTTCAATGCTATTTTTAGTGCAGCCTAATTGTAAAGTATTGCTGCTAGAAGTAATTTCTTAAAATATAGCCTAATAAGCCTATTAATATTTTCAACGTTTTTCTTAATAAATTTGTAAAGAGCAGCTGATACCAATTAAGCAGTTAGGCCTAGGCCCTACATTTCTTCCTGTAATTTGTAATTTCAATTAGGCTACATTCTACAAAATCAATTTACTTTTGGTCGCTACTGGTGGCATTTTCGGATGTCGTTTAATAGCCTACTAGCAATTCATATGATTTTTCTTTTAGTTTAGCCTGCAGACTATATGCAGGTAACCACGTAGCTTAAAATATGGACGAGTCACTGTCGCAAAGATTATACATGTGATTTGCCAAAGAATCTTAACAAATAATAAGCATCTAGTGGTCATAAAGGAGAGGAAGATGAAGAATTTTATGGTTTTAACGTGCAGTGACCACAAAGTCAACTAGCACAAAACAAAAAGATTTAGAAATCTTGCAGTATATGGAAGACGACCGAAGGGGAATTAGCAATGCCTCATATAGCTATCCAACTGCTAAAAAATTGTTTATTCGATTTAACACTGCCCTGCCTTGGTCTGCACCAGTAGAGACTAGAGAGGCTCTTTAGTTTTAGGCCTACAGGCATGATTGTAGGCCTAAGGTCCAACCGACAACTGCTATCAAATAACTTGTTTGAACAGCTGCTGTTAAGTTTCTTAAAGAAAGCTAAATAGACATTTTCTTACGCAATAAATAAAAACTACACATATATTCGTAGATCTGGCCACTGCACTGCCAATATTAGTTTCGCTGCAAGGAGTAGACTGCATTTAACGCTCACAATATAGGCTAGCCGCTGCCGTTGGTTGCTATGGGCGTGGAGAGTTATTATATAGTCAAGGCCGCAAGGCGTCTCCTGTCATCCGGGCATTCATTGTTAGATTGACGAGACTACGCGTGGAGAGTGAGATAATCAGCACGGGTCCATTCAACAGTTCGATATTTATTACTTGCCAATACATTGTTTGGGTAAACGACATTGGTTGGCAATCGAAAGTCTGAGGCCGAGACAATAGAATAAGAGACCGAGACAAAATTTCCGAGACAGTGTGCCAATGCAGCGTGCCTCTCAGAGACCATCCTTGTTTCCATCTTCACTGAGCTGCCATTGTAAAAAGAGAGCACAACCATGCTCGGCAACGAACGATTTATGAACAGTTCATGACTGGAAAGTCTGCATTGTATGCGTCAATTTTTAACAGCAGTGATCATGTCCGGAAACTGGCCCTGACTTCCGGGATGCAGGAAACGTGACCCCCAGTCTGAAATTTTCAACGAAGATTGGGGCATCTAAGGATCTTCAGCTTCACCAGGGATTGAAGCTTTCTATATAGGACGTCGTCAACATGCACAGAGTACAGACATTATAATAATCAACTAAAAGAGCGGACAATAGGAGGTCTAGGACTCTAGGCCTTTATACCCAATACCCATTGCGCCAGCAGTTTTGTTTCGCTTGTCACATGGTTGAGTTGGTAACGGCCCACTTATCCGAGGGTCCACTATTCCGAGGGTCCACTATTCCGAAGGTCCACTATTCCGAAGGTCCACTATTCCGAAGGTCCTCTATTCCGAAGATTGTTATATATGCAGACACCCCTCCCTTCCTCCCTCCCTCCCTCTCTCCGTCCGTCCGTCCTTCTGTCTCCCTCCCTCCTTCCCTCCCTTCCTTCCCTTTCTCTTCTTCCACCCTCCTTCCTTCACCCTCGGTGTGAGGGAGGAAAGGAGAAGAGGGAGCGGGACGAAGAGGGAGGGGAGGGAGCGGAGGGGAGGCATGGAGGAGAGAGGGATGCAGGGAGGCAGGGGAATGGACGGAGGGAGGGATGGATTGATGGAGGGAGATGGGACTGGGAAAGAGAGAAGGGTAGGGTGGAGTGGGAAGAGGAGGGGAAGAAAGAGGGACAGGGACGGGAGGAGGTAGAGGGGGATGGGAGGAGGTAAGGGGAAGACGGGGTAAGGAGAGTTAGGGAGGAGATGGGAAGGGGAGGGGTGGGAATGGAAGGGAGGGAAAGGGGAGGGGAAAGGGGAGGGGAGGAAAGAAGGAAAGGGGAAAGGAGAGGATAGGGGAGGGGAGGGGAGAGGGGAGGGGAGGGTAAGCGGGATGGTGCGGGAAGGGGAGGTGGAATGGAGGTAGGGAGAGATTGTTGGACGCTCTTTTGAGCCACAGCAACGCGTGGCCGGGTTCAGCTAGTATATAACTAAAAATGTAAAAAGTTTGTATTTAATCAAGGATCTCGGAAAGCTTTTGACCGATCACTTCCAAAATTTTACCAAAATGTTCCGTTCATAGACGATCGGGTTTGTAAAATGTTTATTGGAAAAAGCGCAAACTTTTCGACAATTAAAATCAACTTTGCATTTGATTCGAGTAATTTCGATTTTAAATTTGCACAACGTGCATTTTAACCCGGCCGCGTTTTTATGGCGCATATCCGCACGCCTTTTTATAGCGCATATACCTAGCCTATGTAGCTGTCGGTTGTACAAAATCAAGAATCTCGGAAAGTTATTCACCGTTCTGGACCGATTCCTTTCAAAATTTTACCAATTTCGAATACGATCGCTTTTGTAAATGCTTTTTTTTAAGCGCAACCTTTTCGCGCAATTTTGCATTCAATTCGAGCGATTTTGATTTCAATTTTCACACAACCTTGCCTTCGCGAATGCGGCCGAGTGGAGGGGCAGGGGAGGAAGAAGGGAGGGGAGAGGCAGGTGGTAGGGAAGGGTAGGGGACGGGAGGGAAGGGACGAGAGGGGAGGGGAGGAGACGGAGGGGAGGGGAAGGAGGAAGGGAGAGGGGAGTGAGGGAAGCAGGGTAAGGGAGGTAGAAAGGGAGGGTTGAACGGTCTTTTCAGCCACAGCAACGCGTGGCCGTGCACAGCTTGTAATGTATAAGATTGATGAATAATGATTCCTGCTCAAAGAGCGACTGCTGCAATTCTCTTTTCCTCAACCTCGAATCCAAAAACCTCAAACGTCTGTAACTAACCCACAGCTA
This sequence comes from Lumbricus rubellus, assembly GCA_945859605.1. Classification (NCBI taxonomy): domain Eukaryota; kingdom Metazoa; phylum Annelida; class Clitellata; order Crassiclitellata; family Lumbricidae; genus Lumbricus; species Lumbricus rubellus. The sequence continues at coordinate 52,577,051 of OX243812.1, read as the reverse complement.
TACTAGCCCGTGGTGTCATCAGGACGGGAAACCCAAGCACTGTGTGAAGCACAATCATAATTATCACTCCCATTCTCAAATTACTCCGTTGAGTAAAAATCCCCGAGCTTCATAAGTTCGGAGATTACTGTAACGGCCCACTATTCCGAGGGTCCACTATTCCGAATATCCGCTGTATTTTGTTCTGTATCCTTGGTGGTTATAGGTTTACGGTGAGTTAGGATTAGGTTTAGGGTTCGGAATAGTGGACCTTCGGAATAATGGACCCAAACCTGACTGATTTATCATAATAGGCGTATAACAGTACAATCTTCGGAGTAGTGGACCTTCGGAATAGCGGACCTTCGGAATAGTGGACCTTCGGAATAGTGGACCCTCGGAATACTGGACCCTCTGAATAGCGGACCCAAACCGTTGAGTTATCAAATGAGTTTGTGATCGTAATCATGATCGTGATCTACAAACTTCTAAAGCGCCACCAAAAACCAAGCGGGGGCACCAGCCTTTTCACGAGCGATGAAGTCGCATCCTAATGTCACAGAAAGATGTTTATTGTGACTATTTCACTTTGTTATCGAGACGCGGTTTATGAATCTCTATCCATAGAGGACAGCGACAGACAGACATGCATAGAGACAGACACGCAGATATAAAGAGAAAGAGAGCCACATCTGTATGTAGAGCCGTTCATTTCAGCGCTTTGCATTCTGGTCCAATTGCAAGCGTCAACAGATTACAAAGCGCCGAATGTAGGCTAATAACTCAACTGTACAGAATAAGACTTGAAAGTAGGTCTGCTGTATAGCGCTATATAAATATAACTATGATACTGCCGTAGAATATATAGGCCTAATAATAATATATACATGTCCTAGAATAATTATATATGTCCGCGAAAATAAAGAAGCATGCATGCATATATCTTTGAACGTGTCCTATATATAATATTAGAAATAACCATATAGCCTATTATGTATAACTATATTAGGCTATACATACATAGCCTATAATTATACATAAGGTAACTGTGGGGAATAAGGCCCACGTAAGGAATTTTACTTAATAACTATTACTGGTATGCATCTGTAGCTATGCAAAACAGCTATATGAGGAATGTGTGGATGCAGTTACATAATGAATTAATTATTTTGATAAAATAAATTGTCGTTTAATAGAAAATATTTTTTTATTAAAGGTCATGATGTGGGCCTTATTACCCAACACGTCGGGTAATAAGGCCCATCTTATTACCCAACACGTCGGGTAATAAGGCCCATCTAACAAACTATCTTATTTTGTTGTCTAAACGTCTGCTTTACAATTTGAAACATCATATCTGAGCTCGTATTTAAAGGAACCAAACATATAAAATGGATGGATAGATATCAATTAATTATAATTGCCTGAAAAAAAGAAATATGATGAAAATGTACAACCCACCCGACCCACCCCACCCAATCTCACTCCACCCGACCCAATCCCACCTACCCCACCCCTCGCATCTATTCACAAGCAAATATAGCCAAAAGTGTGTTAAAACAGCTTAAAGAACTCCTATCCAATACTAAATCATGAACAATTAAATATGTACCATTAGTACCAGAGTTGTGGGTAATAAGGCCCATTGGCCTGAAGATAGGGCCTTATTACCCACAAAAAAGGTGGGCCTTGTTACCCTCAATCTCACACCATGGATTCCAATACCAAAATCGGGGTAATTCCTAAGTGCAAACTCTTTTTTCAGCCTATATCGTCTTTCTAATATCCTCTCTTAGCAAATATTATTATAGCAACATGCATGCACTACGCGGATTGAGGATTAACCCTCGGGCTACCAGGAGGGGTGGTATCCACCCCCCCTAGGTTTTTCCCAAATCAAACTTTTTTCGTTAGGAATAAAATTTTGACGTTTTAGGTAGCTGTAGAGGATTCATTTGCACACATTTTGAGCTAAAATGTGTGATGATATACCATACCATTCAAAAGTTATACCCGATATACCCGAGGCACCAGGGGGTGGATACCACCCCCCTTTAGATTATCGGCTGTATCTTATCCGTCCTTTGACATAAAGAGACACCAATTACACCATTCTGTAGAGGGAATGTGGGGCTACATTTCCATGCTCAGTGAGTTGTCTTTGGACAACCGGAAGTGCTCAAAATAAATTAAAATATAAATAAAGGAGTTTTATTTTCATAAAATTTTCATGTTTCATGTATAATAAATGCCTCATTCTCTATTGGATTAGTTCCCAATGAGTTAAAAATTGCTAAAATCACTCCAATTTATAAAACTGGGAATAAGAATATGACTAGTAATTATCGACCAATATCGGTACTTTCTTTTTTTTCTAAAATAATTGAAAAACTCATGTCTAATAGAATAACTGATTATCTTAACAAGTTCAGACTATTATCCTCTGCGCAATATGGATTTCGGCATAACCTTTCAACTTATATGGCCTTACTGGACTTGCAATCTAATATTACTGATGCAATGGATGATAAAAAAATTTCCTTGGGTATCTTTTTTGATCGGTCTAAGGCTTTTGACACTGTGAACCACAAAATTCTGATTAAAAAACTTGAATACTATGGCTTTCGAGGTGTTTGTAATTCCTGGTTTTTAGACTACTTAAGTAACAGAAGCCAATATGTTTACTTTAAGGGTCAAAAATCTGTGGCCTTGGATGTTACCTGTGGTGTCCCCCAAGGGTCAATACTTGGACCACTTCTTTTCCTCTTATATATTAATGACCTGTCTATGACCTCATCTGTATTTAAATTTATACTATTCGCTGATGACACTAATGTTTTTCTTTCTCACCATTCCTTAGGTCATCTATTTGATATAGCTAATAACGAGTTATCTTTAATAGAGCAATGGTTTAAAGCTAATAGATTATCCCTTAATATTGATAAAACCAACTTCATTTTATTCCACACTAAAAAGAAAATTGACTTTGATGTTAACAGGTCACTTCTAATCAATGGTGTCCCTATCACCCAAACATATTCATCTAAATTTCTGGGGATCATTGTTGATAGCCACCTAACATGGAAGGATCATATTTCAACTATTGTGAAGAAAATTGCTAAAAACATTGGGGTCCTTCACAGGATTAAACATTGCCTACCTAAATCAGTTCTCCTTAATCTTTATTATACGCTTATTTTTCCTTACTTATCATATTGTAACATTTCCTGGGGTTCTAATTATCCATCTCGACTCAAACCACTGATTATATTACAAAAACGTGCCATACGATTAATATGTGGTGCTCATTGGAGATCCAGCTCCGCTCCTCTCTACTTAAGCCATAATTATGTTACTGTCCTTACTAAACATCAATAAGTTCCAAATATGTCTATTTATGCATCGCTACCACCAGCGCCTATTGCCTCACACTTTCAATAACTACTTTACTACTGGTTCTAAACTTCACGATCATGCTACTAGGCACGCTAGCTGTTACCGTAGTGAATATGCACGCCTAAAAATTAAACAATTTTCAATAAAATATTTGGGTCCTAAGATTTGGAACGGCCTTCCGGTTCATATATCTACCTTAAAATCCACCAGCCTTTTTAAAAATCGTTTAAAAAAGTTTCTTATTCTGAACTGATTCCTCCACTGCCTCTGACTGACATTTTTACCCGTTGACTATATTTTTTGGTTACAACCCTATGGTTTTAGTATATTTTCCTTTTGTGTAATATTCTCATTTACTGATTTCGTTAATAGGTTGACCTTGCCTTGTTTATTATGTCTATAATTCACGTAGTGTCATTACAGGTCTTTCTGTGTTGATCTGATATATAGTATTATTTCGGTACTATAGCTATATACAGTAATTATTTTTTTAACCACCTGTTGTGGATCATAACTTTCGTGTCTGGCTACTGTCCTATTGTTGTCCGCTATATGCTAACATTTGTTACCACTAGTTGTGGTCATTGCCCATGGTCTGCAATCCCATGGCCTACTTTCATCTAAATTATGAATTAGCTCTAGTTTGTTCTGCATCAACATTGTATGCATGTTTTATTATTATGCTCTCTGTTTTCACTGCTTATGTCCTGGATCTCTCGCTCTCTCTCTACATTAACCCATCTACTTGATTTCGTTTGGCCTACATTGCCTAATAACAACATCACTCTTCTGACACCACCATCTTGATATAAACTCCAGTTTGTGGTTGCCCAGGTTTAGCGGGATCACTCCCTTTCTGGGTGACCCTTTCTTAGTGATCTTTTACCTATTAGATGTTAATCATTCGTTGGCTCCTTATTTCACTGCACATTCTAATTTTATATATGTTTTGCTGTTTTGATTTGATTTGTTGATCGCTACGAATAAATAAGATTTGATTTGATTTGATTTGATGTTTTTCCTATTAAAAATTATTCATAATGTATTTTTAAGAGAAATAAATTATGTCATTCTATAGAGGGCATTTAGGGCTATTTTTTATACCAATTAATATGACATTTGATGACCGGAAGTGCTCAAAATAAATTTAAATGTGTGAAAATGTTGGGTTTTTTTACAACGCAAACCGATAAGTCTGCGTAAACGTTTTTCAGCATGTTTTTTCTCTTTTTATTGTAACTAAAATAACTTATTACTAGTTTTTATAGTTGAATATTGGGCATACCTGGGAACGGCGGTCCCAAATTACAAAATTAAAGAAAACGATAGAGGCTTTAAATATGATGTGTCGTGAAATAGAAGGTGGATTGATGAAAACCGTTTGATTGATGGACGTTTGATAAAAAAAAGCTGGATAAACGGCATTCCAGCTGAAATGGAAGCTGGATGGATGCTGAAATGCATCACTAAAATCAACAGCCCAGTTTCCATTTCTCAAGTTAAATTTTCGTCAATCCAGTTTCTATTTCACCTAGGCTACCCGGTATAAGAACCCTTCATCCATGCAGCATCCGTTTCGCAAGCGTTTTAATTAATCCATCTTCCATTTCACTTATTATGTCCATCATCCAGTTTCTATTTCTCTACCGTTCAATTCATCAATCCAGCTTCTATTTCAGATCTAAAAATACCCTCATCCAGCTTCTATTTCAGATCTAAAAATACCTTCATCCAGCTTGAATTTCACTTGCGTTTTTTTATCAATCCACCTTCATTTCACCTGTAAACGGTCTTCATCCAGCTTTCATTTCTCAAGTGCTTTCTCATTATTCCGGCTTCTATTTCGGTGGACCAGCTGGTCGTTTTATAAGTATGTATAGTGCAAAAGAAACCGTTTCTATATATGCGCCCATCCAATACACCACACTATTACGACACGTCATGTTGATTTACCTAATGTTATAATTTGGGACCGCCGTTCCCAGGTATGCCGAATATTGGACTTTATTATATGTAAACTATTTTTAATTAAATAAATTATGTTAAAAACACACAGAATCTAATATTTTGCTTATGCGAAAGTAGACATTTTGTGGAATCGACGGGTGCCTACGGTAAAAATTCATAACTTCGGGGTGCTTTCATATATTTTAAACCTAAATATACCATTTTGTGCAGAAATGAATGCTGAATCCATAGGTGTATTACAAGTCATGATATCTCAAACCAAACACAAAATCCAGGGGGGTGGTAACCACCCCCCCTTCTTGGTAGTCAGTGTTACAAAAAAGCTTGGTAGCCTGAGGGTTAATCAATAATATAATAAAATACGAAAATAGATAATTGCGAAATAATTGATCGCACAAATATTATCATCTGCATAATTCAAACATGTCACCAAAAAGAAAACTCGTCGGTAACTAGAGTAGTTCACAGCTGAAACCCGGTCCACAAAATTAAATTATAGCGACACCTGACGAATACATTCGGAGATATTCTATGTTTTCCTTGGTGGGCCTTATTACCCAGAGGTACCTTACCGCAGTGGTTCCCAAAGTGGTGGTCCGCGGACCGGTGCCGGTCCGCGGAGGTGTGATCGCCGGTCCGCGGAGAAGAGTTAAAAATATAAAAACAATAACTGTAAGCCTAATTATTATTTTATTTGTTTGAAATTGTGAAATTATTCGAATTGTTGTCCAAAGTTTATTCAAATTTATGTCTTGAAATTTAATTTTTTTAAAATAAATCAACGCGCCTTATACTTTTAGTCTATTTTCTTACTTAGGTCGCTTTTTTGCCATCGCCATTTAGGTCTAAGTTAGCTTTTTTGCCATCGCCATTTAAGTTAGCGGTCCGCGAGCTTCACCCAAAATTATTGCCGGTCCGCGGCCTCCTGAAGTTTGGGAACCACTGCCTTACCGTATATATAATTATATGTTTTGCAGATATGTATAATTAAATATTGCAAAATAATATGTAGACCGTCGGTGCACTACAAGACTGTGTGACAGTGTGTGTGTAATATTCACCCCTTAATTGTTTGGTCGGACTGCCTCGATCATTAATCCGTCCATGCAGTCTCTTAAAATAATCGCTATCATAAAATAATGTCGCCCCTCTATTAAGAGATGTCTCTATTAATATCTATCACGCAGCTAATCATCCCTTTTATACTTAGCTCGTATTAAATACGAGCTATAGCTAAATTTTAGCCTATAGTTCAGATGGCTGTAGGCTATAGGCCTAGTTGTCTGCTTCTAAAGACCATGTGATCCCTCCCCCACGTTCTCTCCCACCTGCAGCTCCTAATAACCTCCTTTTCCTCATCTCCTTCTTTGTCTGTCTCGTTTCTTTTCTTCTCGTAGCCTACTTTCTATTTTTTCTTCTTCTCTTCCTCTTAATACATTCCTTTTCTCCTCGAGCGTCCTCCTTCTCTTCCTCCTCCTCCTCCTCTTCCTCCTCCTCTTCCTCCTTCCTCTTCTTCCTAGGCCTAGGCCTACTTTCTTTCTACTTTTCACACCCTCATCTGTTTCCTTTTCTTCCTTCTACCCCTAATTCGTCCAAAAGACTATTTATGCAGTTTCCATTCAAATCTTCATGGGCGCCGACTCTGCGCGCGTGAATGCCCAGCACCACCATAAATGGGCCATGCGAGGCCTAAATATGCATGGGCACCACCAGAAATCCGTCAGCAAGATCAGTGGAGGTGCCAGAATTTCAGTTTTGGGAGACTGAATTTTTTCATTTTCATCCGCCAAAATTTCTGACGATCTTTTTTTAGTCATTTTGGTCGAAGTCTCATGGAAATTAACCCGTTTCATCCGTCAAAATTTCTGACGACCTTTTTTTAGTCATAATTAGGGCCTATCTAGGCTATATGGGGGTCAGAAACAAGGAAGCATAACACTATAATTATACTTAGGCCTATTATAATAGCCTACAGGAAATACACTCTTCTCACGTGTAGTTATAGATTCCTTGTTTACAAAGATACCATAGATTAGAGATCACAGAAGAAGTATCTCTCAGCTCATATTAATAATAATTATTAGCCTATTTACAAAATGTCATGCTTGTAGCGTCGGCATAGCGTCCTCGTGTGACTGCTTGCAGTCGCTCATTTATAAATTAATTCTTTGAATACAAATTGGCATTTGAATGATTTTAGGACTTCTTGCGCCTACAGAGCAATATAAAGATAATAATGATACTAATTAAAACAGTATTTATGGTCTCATAATACCCATTTTTGCATCTCTTTATTTTATCAGCAACCGCAATGCGGTTGAAGATTTGCATAATTTAGCGTAGAATCTTTTAATATATAGTCTGTGAAGGAAGTGCTACAGGATTTTTACAAAATTGTTGACAAAACGAGTTACTATAACAGATTGTTCGTGTATGGCAATCAAATTTAGACGATTTTAGTAATGGAGTAATGGTTAATGCCAATATGTCTTTGGTGTTCATTTTACTGAGTTTGTTCGTTGTCGTTCCGAGCCACGGTGACCCAAATCCAGATGATTCGGATATTGGTAGGTCTTGTGACAACTGCATTGTTTCGAATTAAAAAACCCAGATAGGCCTGGATTTTCTTACGTTGCATGCATTGAGACTCACTTGGTATGTTGTGATCGTACACAGCAGCTATTCAGCCCACAATTTTTGTGTTGTTATCCACCCGATGCCCGAATCTGGCTGGAATAAACTCGCCTGGGAATTTTCAGTGATTTTACTCGGTGGTAACAGTGGACTGATATCTTGAGCATTATGACAGTGGTGCTGTGGAAACTCTTAGATTTCATTATATATGGTTTCATTGTTCAGGTGTCGCCACTGTGATTGTGAGCATTATAGAACAGGTTAATCGATATCTTGCCCTATAACGCTTAATATGGAGTTGATGAACCTGCACGAAGTTGTGCATCCTGAAGTGAGTTGTGCTGAACCCACAGGTTCAATCAATCAATCAGAATTTATATAGCATCTTTCAAGATCCACTACTCCGTTGTCGGTAGACCAGTGAGAACGCTTATCAAATAGCACGGGTTCCATCAGAAAAAAGTTGAAATTGGTCAAGTGCCGTTTGGATGTGTTGTTACTATCAATAGTAAGCTTACGGCTTAAGTCTTACACTGTGAGAAATTGAGAATTTGACATATTGAGGGTAATTAAGTTCTTAAAAAGAGAAAGACTTGAGTCTTTTAGAGTGAAGGGCTTGGAGATGTAGGGTAATTTCTATCTTCTTCTCTCATCCCTGTTGAATAATTTAATAGAATCAGGGTCAGAATCTGTTGCATTTAATGACTAGAAAAGCCATCTCTACAAAGGTCCTCAAGCTATTTGACCCAATTACCTGATCATGGTGATTGACTAACCTCACTGCACGCAAAGACAGGTCTATGTGTAAGATACTCTTGACAGATCATTATCATGTCTTGATGAGATCCATTTGATGGCGATGGGTACGAATAAATGATTTCCATTGTCATCTGTCATTTATTGAGACCATTGCACCTCTTTGTATTAGCCCAACTGATTTTCTCTTCTCATCATTATATCTAGTCTGTAGAATTGATTTGATATGCATTCATGAATATAGGTACATGAATATTCATGAATATACATTGTTTGCACAGCCAACTGGGGTTATCAGATGAGTAATGGTGAGAGCAGAACATGGTTTTGTTTACATTGCTGTTCAATGCTACTTGACCTGCAACTCATGTGGTTGAACCGCTCCACTTTGCCAATATTCTTCTTGAAAACAGATTTTAACCTGTCTTCTTGCAATATTAGCAAATGCAACGGTAATATTGTTAAATACTGGTGTCTGTTTATTTTTAAGCTTGAACTTGTGTTCTAATTTGTTAACTGTTAAAATACCTTGTGAGCCATCTCGATCATACAATAAAGCAATTAATTTATTGAATTTATTGTCTTTTCCCAACAACTTTATATGGAAGAGTGTCATAGAAGGACCTGGTTTATATTTCTTTCCATTCCATATTACAAAGCCCGAGACACTTGAATAAGGTTGATAGTTTAGATAAAACTGTTTGACTGTTTCACTACCGATTAAAAAAAAGATTGCAGGTCAAATCCATTGTTTCGTTTAATATACTCTGGACACTTCTTTGGCTGTTCACAACACTTAATAATAAGTCAGCCATAAGTGAATAATCTGATGCAAATGATCCAATAATTGCTTGGCATTGTTTAACATCACGAATGCTTTTTCAACTGAACATTGCAGGATCATTTTGGCAGCTTGCGGACATCCACTACGATGCCAACTACAGCAGTCCGCTTATTGCGCCAAACCTCTGTAGAGTATCGGATGGATTTCGAAATTCTTCGTCAGGGAAAGGTGGAATGTTTGGCGATTACATGTGCGACTCTTCTTGGATGCTGGCAGTTTCAGCGATCGAAGCCATGAAAAGCATTGCACCGACTGCGGACTTCATCCTTTGGACAGGGTATCTATTGTCAATATCTATGGACAGATGTTATGTATGTTCATCTGTCAAGTGTCAATAAGTATCTGTGGTTATCTGATTTTGACCTATGGTCATCTGCTAGTATCTATGGTGATCTGATTTTGACCTATGGTCATCTGCTAGTATCTGTGGTGATCTGATTTTGACCTATGGTCATCTGCTAGTATCTGTGGTGATCTGATTTTGACCTATGGTCATCTGCTAGTATCTGTGGTGATCTGATTTTGACCTATGGTCATCTGCTAGTATCTGTGGTGATCTGATTTTGACCTGTGGTCATCTGCTAATATCTTTGGTTGTGTGATCATCTGCTAGTATCTAATTATTTAGGCCTAGGCATAGTAACTTGACTAATAATTTAGACCCAGGCGATAGACGATCCGTTATTGATATTAGTCAACATTCAATACTTTTCCAGGTAGTTGCGGGCTTTTGTCGTGTGCGCTTTTGTCGGGGGCTATTGTGCGCTATTGTCTGCATGCTTTTGTCCTGCGCTGTTATGTTGTTACTGCACTGAAATGATATGTGTCAACTTTCAGAGACAGCATTCCTCATGTTTCCGACGACTTCATTGATCTTGAAACGGTTTATTCAGAGATCCGAAATGTTACGGACAAGATCAGAGAGGTCCTGCCCAAGGTTCCAATCTATCCAATGCTTGGAAACCATGATGTCTGGCCAGCACATCAGCTGCCATTTTCAAATGGCAGTCAGTACTACGCGGACATGCTCAGCAAAACCGGTTGGAGTCAACTGTTGGAACGCAATGAGCAGACAGTATTCAGACAAGGTATGGTAGACATGTTATCCGAGAATTTTCATGGCTCCTTGTGGGATTTGTCAAGATACTGGTCTTGATAGAAATTATGAAGGTAAAGGTCTGTCCATCCTGCTAGCGGGTATTGAACCCATGTTCTTCTTATCTTTCTGCTGGCTTATTACCACTCTTCCTCCCACCCTGAGAGCGGGTGTCTCGGTTAGCTCCTTCAAATCAGAGCTCAAGATTTATTTATTTTGTAAGGTTGTTAGTTGTATGTCACGCGCCGTTGTAACTGCATTGTCATTGTTTTTAGTATTGTTATTGTTAGCCATCTCCCTATCAGTGCCATATAAGAAATTGATATGTAAGTGCTTGCTTTAAAAATTGCCATGTTATTGACACTGATGTTTTAGTACTACAAGTTTATTTATTATCTATGTGGTATGCTGTAATGAGTCACGCTGTTCTTGTTGATAACAGGTGGTTATTTCTCCAAGCGTGTGCGCCCTGGACTGCGGCTGATCTGCCTCAACAGTAATCTGTGGTATGCTGCCAATAAGCTGGCACAGAACGTGACGGACCCAGCTGGGCAGTTCCATTGGCTGGAGCTGGAAATGCAGAACGCTCGAAACTTGTCAGAGAAGGTATTTCATTTTGCATTTTTAATGGTCATTGGTTGGGCCATTTACTTGTTTCTTCTATTCGTTGTAACAGATTGCTCTGCTATGCGAGTTGATGTGGTTGTTCTATCGGCCTGGAGTTTCACAGTCCAGTGTAGAAGGTTTGCTGTCGTTGACTCAACCTACTGGAGCAAATTGCTCAGCAACGTGCAACATGAACTCCTTACCCTCTCGTTGCCTCTTTTCAGCCATCGTGTTTCAAGATACAGACTATATGTACACTTGAACCTCCTTTTGATGTTCTCACTGAAAGTGATGTATACCCATAGCTACCTGCTTCTAATGCTGTTTTAATGAGGTTCTAATAATTTTATTGCACTGCTAAATATTGGATCCATGTCCTTAAACGTTGTTGGTCTATCAGAATTCATGTTATACTTCTGAGGTATGTTTAATATAAAAGTGCATGTCTTTACAGGTTATTGTGTCGGGCCACGTTCCCCCTGGAGTTGTGGGTCGAGTGACGCCTCCCTCTGGTGGCTGGATGTATCCTATGTTCAACAAACGTCTGCTTTGGTTGCTCCAGCGCTACAGTGACATCATAACGTCGGCCATCTTTGGCCACGAACACACAGACGGATTTCACATCGTGTATAATGCTGACGGTTCGTATCTGAAAAGTTCTGATTCTAGTTTACTTGTTGTTGTGCTGTTAAAACTCAACTTAGGTTAGTTGTAGCTATTTTGTATGTCAACATAATCTATCCCATATCAGTTAAATGTGTTTTGACTATTATAGTGTATGGATTATGAGATATCTGCATGCTGTTGTTGGAGGGATGACAATATCTAATATATTTGTATTGTATTATCTTGGGTGACCCTACTACTCAGTGGGATCCTGATCTCTTTTGGGTCCTCCCATTGTAGCCAATACTGTAATATCCCGTTTCAATTAAATATATTTTGAGTATTATATAGTGTATGGAATACCGAGGTATCCAAATGCTATTGTTAGAAGGATGACAATATTATTATTAAATTTGTATTGTATTAATCATAATTGCTTTGTTGCTATCACCAAAATATAGGTATTAAAAATTATTTTAGATGTATCACTTAAGGAGTAACTTCATCTGATTCGTATGAATTCTTGTTCCGCTTTAGGAAAGCCAGTTGTACCTGTGTTTCTTGCGCCTGCTCTGACTCCCTGGAACAGCACGATGCCAGGAATGGGCGCAAACAACCCCGGGTTGCGTCTCTACCACTACAGACGCACGACTGGAATAATCACCGACTACACTCAGTTCTACCTCAATCTCACCGAAGCCAACACGTTGGGGAAGGCAAACTGGCGCGGCGAATACAAGGCAAAAACGGCGTTTGGCCTGCCCGATGTTTTTCCGGCCAACCTCGACAAGCTGGTCGGACAGTTTAAGCAAGATGGAAGCGACCTATTCCAGCGTTATTACGACTTCAACTCCGTCAGTCTGGACAAGTCGGCTTGCGTCGGACTGTGCAAGCGTCGACACATCTGTTCGATAACTAAAATCGATTTCGACGAGTACAACAAATGTCTTCAAACCGACGTATCCACCAGCTCGAGTGGCGATGAAAGAAAGATGGAGACATCCACCAACCCGTGGTACGACAAATGGCACCACCCCACACATCCACCTTACCACCACCATGATGTCAAGGGCTTTACCTACTACCTGCTTGGCGCCATTCTTGTGCTCATCGTCATTCTCTTCTTTGTTATTGCCTTCTGCTGCTGTCAGAGACGTCGGGCGGTCGTGCTGCTCGGACGATCGAAATACGTTATAATTCAGGAAGCATGATCGTATATTATTTTTATCTGAAGCTCACTTTACTTGAAGTTTTCAAATTTTGTACTGGTAGAAAAGTGATCATTGTGCTGTAAAATTTATATTTAAGGGTCTTATTATAAATATTATATATACTGTACATCCAGCATTGACACTTTGGGGTTGTCCATATATTACGTCCACACGGATGGGTGACCGTCTTTAGGCAATTTGCGTACGGCCGGGGAGGGTGTCTCGGCAAAATGTACGTATGCAAAATAACTTTGTAATTACGACGTCCCAATTAGCCTATTTATAGCTCTGTATTATCTTATGGTTGTTCTATGGCATTTGATTACGTTGTAATTAAATTTGGTTCAGGTCTAAACAGTAAACCATTTAAGTGAAAAATATTTTAGCTAGCAAATATGATGTTTAACAAAAATAAATAGTAGACTATGGTAAAATAAATGTTTTAAAGGTGACTTTAGATAATTATTTTGTAAAGGGAAAGTTGAGAAGCTTAATGGCGTGGCTGTGTTACAGCATCATATAAATTGTTGTAATTATTATTATACAGTTGTAGAGCAATGCTTTTGTTGAAATACTGTACAATGTAGATAGAGTTATAGAGGAATGCTTTTTATTCAACATATGTTCAATATAATCAATAAGTTGTAACCTCTTGCAGTCCTGCAGAGTAATATAATGAAGACAGCAGTTCAGTCTGGATTGCAAGGCACGACGGCTGCACTACGAAGTTTTGGTGAAGTGAATCAAGATCTAGGACTGAAGAACTGAACAGATAAAAATAGAGTACATTCATTGGCACGGAATATGCCGAGTTGTGTTTGCGTTGGTCTTCAAATTACTCACTTCCACCTGATTGTAGCCACGATTTTCAAGCTTGTGCTGTACAGTACGGACTTCAATGTGAAAAATAGTAAATTAATGGTAAAACTCTCGAGCCACTTCTTGCCTTCATTCTTCACAGGACAAAAACACGTATTGACTGACGTTTTGTTGGTTTTCTGCAAATGGCAATACACAAGCATCCATTTGCGTAATGTCACATTCCAGGCCTTGGAAACAGCAATCAGAAGATGGTTGTTGCCTGCAGTAGTCATGATTTTGCTGAAGAAATTCTGTATTATTCTAGGTAAGCTTTGACATCCTCATATGCCAAAAATAAATAAGTCTAATGCGCATTCTATTGTATGTACAGTCAGGTCATTGAAATCATTTAGAAATAGGAATTAGCATCGTGTACTCGATTGAGCCAAGCATTTATTTGGATACCTTTCAGCAGTTCCCAAAGGCGCTGTACACCTTGCATGCAAAACTGAGCCTATATATAATATAATTATAATATATATTTATATATATCATAATATATATTTATATATATAATTATCATTATATATATATATATATAGGCCTGAGCTTTGCAGGTAAGTTGGATTCATCTTTAACCCAACAAGATTTCAATCCTGATGGCTCATGTTGAAGTACAACATTTTAAGTTTTGCAAAAAGTTTGATAAAAATTTTATGGGTTATGTTTTGCTTCACTTGCTTCATTCTTCTTTAACAGCACACAATGCCACACATGTTCATCTTAAACTGTCCAACTTTAATGAAACTTTAACATTGTTTTGGCAAGTTTTCTTCTTGTACGTTATAATTCTCAGTTTATCGATGAAGAGCAAATGTTGCTAACAAGACATAGGGTTTTCATTTCCATGGCAACTGAATACGATAACGTCAACGGCTTCAAGTTTCTTTTCCTGAAGCGAGTTGAAAGGAAAGAGTCACTGCTGCAGTTGTGTTAATGAGAACTTCCTTTCGTATAAATGACAGATTTCTGGAAGTGTATCTTGTCTAGATCCTGGTGCAGAGATGGGGTCTGCTGAACCTGTAAACAACAAAACCAAGGCTCACAGAAAGTTGTCAGATTTATCAATTCTTTTCTGTCTAATTTTAAAACTTAATTTCCAAATCACATTCTTCGTGATTTGTCATTAGTAGATTAGCAACGCCAAAGTGATAGCATCTGCAGCAGAATCTCAAAAGTAAACAAACTTTCAATCAAAACATTTGCTTCAACGTCTAGACAAGAAACATTTGTCATTTTACAATTACATGAAAAAGAGACGACCAGTATACCATTCAGTTTCATGTGCATCCTCATTTATAATGAGAAGCCTCAATATAACGCTGATTGTTGAAGTTGCACTTCCTTGCACTTTACTAAGAATGTTGCACTCACTTTACACATGTATGCTTTTAACAAATGGTTGTGCATAATTACATGGAATATATATATATATATATATATATATGCTATTATTAGCTTAATCTGAAAAAGATGTAAGAAATGGTGATCATCAACTTTGTTCTCAAATACAATGTAAGTCCCAGAAGTTATTCTTGTTTTAAAGGAACGAACTGTTCAGTATATCGTTTGACATTGAACGCAAAACATATTATGTACCTGATTAAACCAGCGAGACACGTTGAGAAACTGTTCCTTGTCGTAAAATGTCATGTTACTCTGAAATAAAATAAATTTAACTGTGCGAGAAATCAACGTAATTGAAAGAGAAGATTAGCATTGCCTCATTTATACGAATCTCTCTTGAATGTAATGATTACATTAATCAGAAGAACAAAGCTTATACTTTACGACACTATCAGTTCCTGCCAAGCAATGAGATAGCTCAACACACTAGCTTGTTTAAAACATGGCAAATAGTAAAAATACACCCAACTAGAATCAAGGCGAATGCATTTAAAAGAATCGCTCTATATGATCAAACCAGGCAGCCATACTAACTGCAACTAATAATACTATGTGCCATTGTAAACAGCAATAGCACATAATTATCCAAGCACAATAATTATTACTAGAAAAATGTAAAATAATTCACCGAAACAGACACCTAGATAATTATATATTTCACAATGCATATAATTATAAAGACATGCATTATGTAATAAATTATGAATATCAAAGCATTTATTTAGTTCTACTCATTGGAACCAAGTATCAGTATTTTAGCTTCTGTTTAATATTGTGATGAAATTGCAGTGTGATGCTCAATCAATGCTTCAATCAATCATAATCTCAAATTCTTGAACAAGTACAATTAGTACGTACAAAAGCTGTATGTAGACCAAAGTAGAGGATGACGTCAGCCAGTGTGAGTCGATTTCCTACGAGATAACCTCGGTCCAACAGGAAGTTGTTGAGTTCCTGTAACAAAAACAAATTTATATATCTGTGCTGAGCCTCTGCCAGGTTATTAAAAGGTGCAATTAATTATAAAACAGCCACATAGATACATGTAAAGTAGTGCGTTTAGTTTTACCTTCTCCTTTTCCAAAGCATTGAAAGCAAATACCAAAGTTACGTCCAAAATTACAAGTGATTATGCAGAAATAACTGATCAAACTAACGAACAGCTGGTACCACCTGCACAAAAAAGGACCACTTGCTACCAGCAAGTCATCTTGAAATGTCCCCTTTACGCATGCATTTGACTTTTTTATAAATTAATGCATCTGCATGCTGTTACTAAGAACTGTATTATGCTGCATGCTATACAACATTTGGTCAAATTAGGTTAATACTGCCATGAGTAGACTTGCTGAAGTTCAATTATAAGTAATTTCTAGTCAACTGATAAAGTTTAAATGAAACGGCACAAATTTTCTACAAAAAATCTTCAATTTCTACCATTACACCTAGAAAATGATACTCTCTATACGTCTGACCACTGTGACCAGTGGTTCCTCATCTCTGAGGTGAAATAAAAAAAATTATAATCAGTATATTGAAACACCTACCTACTTTCACAAAATGATTTTAAGCCAACAACAACTATTACATAACTAAATAATCAAATATAATAATGTAATTAATTATAAATACCTTCAATACATTCTGCAGGTCTCTATCGTTACTGCACCTGTCGAGATTTAGAACTCGATATTCAAGCCATTGGTTGACAAAAGCTTCTTCCTGCTTGTTGGATCCTAAGAAAACTAATGAGGATCATTACCAACACAAAATCTGTGAACTTAAGTGAAATTAAAAAACTGAATGAAAATAATGTTGGTCAATGACTAATCAGGCTAAAATTTTTAGAAGAAAATGAAAATGTAGATAAACACAAGTCCTGTGTTAGCAAATTCCAGAGGGAAGGTGATTCCACATTGAGGGACACACAATAGCAAAAACCCAATGCTGGGTTAATGAGGTTCGTGATCTAGGTACAAATGGATCAAGGCGGTCAGCAGAACGAAGAGGGCGTAAAGATCTTGCAGAAAGAGGCTTGCACGTTAAGTTGCAGATGTATTTAGGCACTAAGCCCTGAAGGAACTTAGTAACTAGGGGCAAGACCTTGCATATCTTGGCTCGTGGTGAACTCGGCTATGAAAATGACATGCAATCGTCTGGTCTAGTCGTTAGTGGGGTGCTGGACAGTGTCCAGTTATGACTAGCTGATCACAATGTAATGCAGAGGTTTGGGGGTTCAAAACCTTGCCAGGGCAGAAATTTGTTTTGGAGATCCTTGCTTCCCCTGCACCCACAGCTAACTCAGCTGTAACAAACACACTGATCGTACATGGTCAGTGGGAAGCTTGGAAGGCGAGGGACAGGACTGGTGACATGTCCTCATATGCTGATGCTAAGAAAATTAAGTCACATGACTTCATAATATGGCTGCCTCTCTGGGCGAGCTTAAGAAACTGTGCATCATCATTAATATTTGTTCCAACGTCAGTGAATTTAAGTTGCTAGAAATTCCAATCCATAGCTCTCGCAGAGGAGTCTCTCTTTTTCAGTTATGATAACGACATGCTTTATGCAATGTCAAGGGTCAAAATCCATAATCTGAGACATTTACATAAATCTCTACTAAATTACTCAAAAACAAGATCTATAAGCTGTTTTTGATTTGATATGGGTTATTGTGACTGACGTCTCGGTAGATCGTAAACAGTATGGCCGCCGTAGATACGTGCGCATTAGAGCGGCCATGGCTGCCAACGAATGCAATAAAATTACAGCGCCACCTATCGACGATATCGCAACAAGCATCCCAACATGCAAAGCGTGAGGGTCGGTTAGGGCTCAGGTTAGGCGTCGTGAGGGTCGGTTAGGGTTAGTTTTAGGTTAACCCTAAAACTAACCCTAACCGACCCTCACGCTTCGATATCGTCGATAGGTGGCGCTGTAACTTTATTGCATTCGTTGTCAGCCATAATTATTTAGCGGCACAAGGTAGTTTATACCGCGAGATCTCGCGGTTACCGCGAGATATCTCGTTCAGGTGAATCGATTTGGTTGTGTTATTTAGCTTATTTAAGCGTATTAATATTTTCGAAAATTCACCTTTTCATGGTATTTTACTTACTTACTTTCGCGAAAACATTGGCCTATAGATCGCCGCAGGTCGCGGAAATATTGGGCTATCGATCGCCGTATGCGAGGCCGCTCTATTCCGCACGTATCTACGGCGGCCATACTGTTTACGATCTATCAAGACGTCAGTCACAATAACCTTGATATGTATACGTGCTAATGCTAGATTGACAGAGGAAGCACACTAAAACTTCCAGCAGAATGATGCTCTGGGGATTTCTAACCATAACAAATCATAGAACCATCTGCCACAATGCTTGCATATATTCTATAGAGCTCTGATAGCATACAGTGTGTTTTAAGCCTTACAATAACATTTACTTTTAAAAGGTCAAATAAATCAACCTCATTATAGGCCTAATAGGGATATACTCAAATTAAATAAGAGGCAGAAAAAAATATTATAAATATGTAAGTATCCGAGTGGATGAGTTACCCAGTAGCGCTTTTTGGGAGCTTTCTCTTGTCAGATGTTTGGCTATAGTTACGAGTCCTTTCGTTTTGACTCCATTCGATGTCTGAAGAATGAAAAATAAAAAATCTACGCAGAATTAACACTTCTAGTCTGCCAAGAGCCCTAAGCAAGATCATAATCGGTATTTAAAACAAGAATACAGTAATAAGAAATAGGTCTATTACAACACGGTTGCAAAAGACATGACTGTGGATCGCACATGTACGCCCACAGAAGGCGTTTATTGCAAAATTATCAGTTACTTAAATTTACTATTGATAGTGAATGAAAGTATGGACTGTTGATTTCACTGATTAATCCGCAGCAGTTGCTTACACTTTGCCCACCAGGAAATTTAAGGGACGAAGAGTCTACAGATAAAAACGACGCCAATCGCTTTAATTCACGCTCAGCCTCCATTTTTGTTACTAATTATAGCGTCGCAGGCTTTGCTCATCGATGCTTCGCTAAGATGACGTATTTTTATTCCATGAGAGTCTGTAGCGCCGCCCTGTGGCTGATTCTCCCAGCTTCACCGAGTTCTCCTCTTAACTTAAGTAAGTATGCAA
The DNA here is from genome assembly GCA_945859605.1 of Lumbricus rubellus. Taxonomy (NCBI): domain Eukaryota; kingdom Metazoa; phylum Annelida; class Clitellata; order Crassiclitellata; family Lumbricidae; genus Lumbricus; species Lumbricus rubellus. Next base: position 52,557,535 of record OX243812.1, on the reverse strand, counting down.
GGATTATATATTACATTATTATTATAATTTTTTTTTTTTTTTTTTTTTTTTTTTTTTTTTGCCCTGAGGTACTTCATTCCCCCAGGGACTTATGGACTTTTATATTAAATTATTATATTACATGATTATATTATTTTATATTATTGTATTCAGTGTATAAAGAGTCCTTGAGTAGGTATGTAAGTAAATAAGTAAGTAAGTAAGTAAGTAAGTAAGTAGCACATAGCCTTCACCTGCAGGACTTTACTACTCCATTTGCAAAAGCACAATGGGACATGTATTTAGACTTTCATTATAATTAATAATAATTATCTTAATATCATTTTGAGCATTATAAACGTCTTATAAAAACCTTAGTTCATTTCACCCTCTCTGGTATTTTCTTTAAGTTCTCTGCCCTTGGCCTGTTTTAACTTTCAATGACGCCATTCTTGTCTTCGGTATGCTTTTCTCTTCAGTTCCTTGTATCCGTCAGTCATCATCCACCCCAGCATCATTTGTCTCGGTCTTCCTTTTCCCCTCCAATCTCCCTAGCTTCTATGGTGTTTCTCTGATAACAATTTTGGTCAAAATAGCCTAATATCATAGACTACGGTACACAAGTAGGCAGTATGAGAATTGTGGAAAAATAACTGGGGGGGGGGGTTTGGCCTATGATAAACTTGAAATTGGGGTATTAAAAACATACTTTAACATGGGGCTCTAAGAAAGACTGAGGGGGTTGAACCCCCAACCCCCCCGGCAATTCTCACCCTGCAAGTAGGCCTAGTTACTCACAGTTGACAGTTACTTGTGTAGTCTATGATTCATAATGTTGGCAAAAACTTTAAGCCTAAGCAAGTATAGGGTCTGAAGGCAGCTATAGATGCTCACACAGATTGAAAGCTGGATGCGTAGTCCTGAACTGCTATCAAACAGAATGATGGCTAGACAATCATTTATGGTCATTGCAGATACAACAGTTCGTTTGCTGTATTGTAGCCTATTGTAATTGAACCATTATTATAGGCCTAAAGCGCTTCTCTCTGCTTTGTCTGCAAGGTAACACTTTCATCCTATAGGCTAACAGTCAAACTGTTCATTGAATAGTAGCTCTGAAATTTTCTGGGCGGGTTGTCATTCCTGGAGGAATCCCTCGATCCCCCTCAGGACATGCCTATTAAGCACTGGCTAAGAACACAAGTTACACAACAGTCTTGTATTTGAACTTTTCATTAGGAACATCATTAGGCTAGCATATAGACGTCTTCATCAAAATATTAGTTCATTATTTTCACAAATCTTCTAAGTAGACCTAGGCCTAATCAAAGGTTTACTGCAAATAGTCACATGCTTTACGTCACTAAAGCGGAAATAAAATCTTGCAAGTTGTAAAACAATTTAATAAAACTCTACGTAGTAGGCCTATAACAATTTCAAAAATAATCATAACCTAATTTTAAAATACTATGTTTAAATTAGAAAAAAGGCCAGCATCTAATACGATAGGCCTACTTGTAAAACAGGTAGGGCCTATTTACCACATTATAGGGTCTATAGGTGCGCCATAATTATAGGCTAGGCCTAGGTCTATCTAAACAATGGTTGAGTGCAGGCCATTGGTCTGTCTCTTAACATCTGCATCCAAAGACAGACAGCAAATAAATATAGGCCTATATGTATACGGACTACGGAGTGATATCGATCGAAGTGATCTCTAGACATTATAATTATAGACAAAAAGTCTGTGACCAGATATTTACACAGTGCCGCTCAAATAGAAAAAAAATCAGGCGCGGATCTCAGACTAGAATAATCTGGGCCCAAATCACACACACACACACACACACACACACACACACATACATGCCTCGTATGTACATCCGAGGCCCTGATAGTGCCCATGCAGTCTGAGATCGCGTGGATCCCGTAGGGCTAGAAGGTCGATCTATGTATCAAAATGTTCGTAGTGATGAGTAGCCAATCACAATCGCCGATTTGAAAGCATACACTTCTTGCTTTTTTAATTATAACCAATGACATACGTTGCATCATAAGCGAGAGCGTGAATCCGAGGACGCTCTCGGATTCTGTATTAAGAGGCGGGCGAGGAAATAAGGAGCACGCTTGGTAACGGTGTGTGAGTGTGTGTTTTTAGTTCTCGAAAGAGACGTAAATTGACATAGCAGCAAATTTACCATTGCAATGTAGAGTCTGCGTGTGAATTCTTTGCATGCGGTCTGAGAGCTTGAACTTGTACACACACAGCACCATTCCGAGTGCAAAAATGTGTGTGTTAACCAAGCCCTCAACGAAATATTAATTGAAGATAAATTTAATTCTGAAATTAAATGTAGGAAAAATAATATTTAAAAAGCTATGCATTAATATAGTTTGCCTGAATTATGCGAATTTTTTAACAGCTAGCCGAAGCACGATAACATGAAGTAAACGAACGGCATTTATGTAGCGTCGTTTTTCTGGGTTGCATTCTGTTAAGTAAAAAAACAAAATGCAAGCTTCGATGGGTTTGCAAATTGGAAGAATCGTGTCCTAAGTTTAATCCACGTTAAATTGCCAAGAACGAAGTGAAATTGGCAATGATATTTCAAAACTTTAGGTCAATCTTCAATAAGACCCGAGAGCCAGACAGTCTTTGGCTTCAAGCTAAACAATTCGCCGTTTGTGCAGATTTATCAAATAATTTGAGTGTTGCTAGATATTTTTTGCCTTTGATTTGTATCTGTTAAAATTCCTAATTACGGTGGAAAAAGAATTAGCCTATCTGGGGTCGAAGAATTGTTTCCATTTAGCGACTGTGTGTATGTTTTCTGTGTTCGCACACTATTTGCATGCAGTCTGAGAGCTTGGCCTAAGTACACACTGCATCATTCCGAGTGCAAAATCTATTTTGGCGAGTGTGTGTGAACCAATACTGCAGGTTTTTCCTGTGTGCATTCTTTGCATGCGGTCTGAGAGCTTGGACTTGTACACACACAGCATCATTCCGAGTACAAAATAGTGTGTGTGAACCAATACTGCAGGTTTTTCCTGTGTGCATTCTTTGCATGCGGTCTGAGAGCTTGGACTTGTACACACACAGCATCATTCCGAGTACAAAATAGTGTGTGTGAACCAATACTGCAGGTTTTTCCTGTGTGCATTCTTTGCATGCGGTCTGAGAGCTTGGACTTGTACACACACAGCATCATTCCGAGTACAAAATAGTGTGTGTGAACCAATACTGCAGGTTTTTCCTGTGTGCATTCTTTGCATGCGGTCTGAGAGCTTGGACTTGTACACACACAGCATCATTCCGAGTACAAAAGAGTGTGTGTGAACCAATTAAAAATAATTTTTGGAATTACATGCATTAAATCAAATGGTCTTGAAATTTTTAAATAAAATTCATATTAGCAATGAAATAAAATTCATTGCACTGGGAGCGCTTCTGAATAGCCACGGCTGTGAGCAGCGCTGTAGAAATTGCTGATTACATTATATTACAGAACAATACATTCTGATTTCTGAGTGATGTTTGTAATTGTAATCTGACACCACTTAAGCGCCACTTTAAGAAAGCACTCTTCAGGGATCTACAGACCAACAAGAAACTAAATTAGCAATCAATAACTCATTTATTATTCCAGTGACATTGAAATTGACATTGCAGAAAAAAATCATAGCACCTAAATGAATGCAAAGGACATCAAAGTGGGACAGGAGAGCCATTTACCTAGGGCAGTCTGAGCTTCTTGGAAGCAATATGCTGGCACTAAAACTAGTCATGCAAAGATATCCAAGCTTCAATGTAAGTTAAGATACTGTGTAAAAAAATTTAGAATCATAACATACAGCCAAACATACACCAAACATAAGCTGTGACACAAGCAGAGGCCTAATAGATATCAATTCTAATATGATGCACAGGTCACCACTGTAACATAACTGAACCAAGATATAAGCCAACTGTATCTGCCATTGAATAGTGCTATTTTTGAAACATGTTTAGGTTATAAGCAGATAATCACACTTGCAATATGCTGGCACTAAAACTAGTCATGCAAAAGATATCCAAGCTTCAATGTAAGTTAAGATACTGTGCAAAAAAATTAGAATTATAATATGCAGACAACATAAAACCAAACATAAGCTGGCACAGAAGCAGAGGCCTAATAGATATCAATTCTAATATGATGCACAGGTCACCACTGTAACATAACTGAAACAAGATATAAGCCAACTGTATCTGCCATTGAATAGTGCTATTTTTGAAACATGTTTAGGTTATAAGCAGATAATCACACTTGCAATATGCTGGCACTAAAACTAGTCATGCAAAGATATCCAAGCTTTAATGTAAGTTAAGATACTGTGCAAAAATTTTAGAATCATAACATACAGCCAAACATAAAACCAAACATAAGCTGGCACAGAAGCAGAGGCCTAATAGATATCAATTCTAATATGATGCACAGGTCACCACTGTAACATAACTGAAACAAGATATAAGCCAACTGTATCTGCCATTGAATAGTGCTATTTTTGAAACATGTTTAGGTTATAAGCAGATAATCACACTTGCAATATGCTGGCACTAAAACTAGTCATGCAAAAGATATCCAAGCTTCAATGTAAGTTAAGATACTGTGCAAAAAAATTAGAATTATAATATGCAGACAACATAAAACCAAACATAAGCTGGCACAGAAGCAGAGGCCTAATAGATATCAATTCTAATACGATGCACAGGTCACCAATGTGACATAGCTGAACCAAGATACAAGCCAACTGTATCTGCCATTGAATAGTGCTTTTTTTTAAACATGTTCAGGTTATAAGCAGATCACTACTCTTCTCGCAGGCACTAATCTATACAGCTGTTTTATAGTCCTCAATATAAGCACTTAAAATGTATAGTCCATCAATTCACCCAGTTGTATAGTCACTCAAGTTTTAGACAATTAACAAATGTATTGCCCATAAACTCAAACAGTTTAAAAATTTCTGGCCCATAAACTCAACCAGTTTGAAAATGTCAACTGCACCGGCACAACCTACTTATCGCACTGTTTAAAAATCCATCAATTCAACCTGTTTAAACATATCGAAGGATTGTATAGTATCATCAATTATAGTCTTGTGAATTTATAATGATGTACATGGTTCGTCCTTCATTATTATGACTAAGAGAATTAATTATTAAGAGTTAAGGTTGGGCTACGGAATCAATTATTATATTCTATTATATTCTATTTATGTTGCTCGTCTAGACTGTGTTATGACAATACTTGAATAGAAGTTATGCAAACTGTAGACACAAGTTTTGACAGTCAGCAAACAACAATGTTGAAAAATCAATTTTCATCAGGATCTAACTGCAAATGCAACAAGATCCGAAACATTAGAGCAGCAATAAGAAAAGCCAAGCAAAAAGGTTATAGATGATAAAACAACACTATTGCTCGCTCTGGAGACTCAGCAACCACGTTAAGAGCCAGAGACATCTTGCAGGAGTTGGCCAAAGACTGTGGTGCCAAGAAACCTGAATTGATCACTTCAGTAGGTCTTCGCAAGCATGTTGCAACCATTTCACAGCTTCTCAATCTCCACGGACATGAATTAGACCTCCTTGCAAAGTTCATGGGTCATGACATTCGCGTGCATCGGGAGTATTATAGGTTGCCGGAAGACACTATGATGGTGGCTAAACTCAGTAAAGTTTTGCTGCTTATGGAACGAGGTGATGTGCAGCGTTTCTATGGAAAGTCTTTGGATGAGATAAATGTTGATGATGCTGATGAAGACATCAATTCAGATTATGAAATTGCGGGTGAAAACCACTCTGACGATGATGATCATCATGATGATGATGATCATGTTGATGATCTCTGTCATGATCATGATGATGATCATGACAGAGAAGAGAGTGCAGATGGTAAGGATGTTGATGCTGATGTAGTTCTTGACAAGGGTCAAAATCACGACATTGTCTCTGATCGTGATATAAATGCTGACGGCTACAGTTTTCATGCCAAGAAAATAGGGAATAGGAGCAGAGAATACAAGATATGGTCTAAGGAAGAAACAGAAGCAGTTACCAGACAGTTGTCTACTTTCATACAGAAACTGAAGTGTCCTAGACAACTGGATTGCTTAAATGCAAAAGCCAAGGAACCAGCGCTTGCCGATCGGACATGGAAAAGTGTAAAATTTTACGTCAACACGCAGATCAACAAACATAAGTCTAAGATGTACCGTGGGCCTAAGAAATAGTCATAAATAGAGAAATTTTCTAGTTTCCTCGAAGCCTTACTAGAAGTTCTGTAGATTTATGCATGTCTGGGGTGAACAAAACAGGAACTCCTCGATTTCTTTTATTCATCTTCCAAGACAAACCAGCAGTGCTTGAGCTCACAGCATCGTATCCATCGTTGCCCTCTGGATTGATAGCTGACAGATTCATTCTGCCCTGTAATAAACGTTCACAAAACGATATTATTTATCACATTGGACATTGATTGGTAGGCTAAATACTTATGTTAAATAACTGATAACAATAACAACAATAATATTTACTACTGCTGCTGCTGCTGCTGCTACTGCTACTGCTGCTGCTGCTACTGCTGCTACTACTACTACTACTACTACTACTACTACTACTACTACTACTACTACTACTACTACTACTACTACTACTACTACTACTACTACTACTACTACTACTACTACTACTACTACTACTACTACTACCACTACCACTACCACTACCACTACTACTACTACTACTACTATACTACTACTACTACTACTACTACTACAACTACTACTACTACTACTACTACTACTACTACTACTACTACTACTACTACTACTACTACTAATATCTGGTATCTGTTCCATCCAGCTTTAACGCCATAGCCCTCAGCGGGTCATTTGTTCAAACAGAATTTGTCGAATAATAGCAGTACTAATAATAATGAAGCTTATAATAATATTATTTTTGGCATTTCACGTTGGGGCTAAAGAAGTTAAATGTAGAGAAGACATTAAAATTATGCAAAGAATTTATGGCAGTTTATAAGACAGTTCAAGAGAAAACCACGACCCATGGTAGCACCATCACTGAATAAATATTTAACACTTATTTAAGAATAATTAAAGTTTTGACACCACTGGTACAAGCACATTGCATCGTATGGCATCATGCTGTATTGCATCATATTGTATTTTGTTCGATTGTGAATGCGTACCTTGCGTTGCTGTGACGGGTGCCCTCCACGGATCTGTCTGGACAGTGCTGCGTCTGGGTGCAGAGACCGTGAGACCTTGAGACCTTGCCTGCTGAAAAGAACAATGGAAAACTGTAAACAAAGAATCGAAAGCTTTGGGAAACCTGGTCATCCTCAAAAGACATTGTTATAGGAAATTTATAGACAAAAGGCATTGGTATGGGCAATTTAAAGACAAAAGGCATTATGTATTGTCAATTTATAGACAAAATACAATGAGATGGACAATTTATATAGCACTACTAAAATATGGAGTTTCCTTAAAACTTAACGAGCACTTTGAAGATCATGCAATTGTGGTAGAGTGGTTAACGATTTACATAGTGCTCACTGCTAAAATACGGAGCTTATTTAAATATCACCGTGTACTTGTCAGATTGAATTAATAAACGAATTATAATATTATTATCAACATTATTATTATTATCAACATCATTAATATTATTTTAAAAATTTCCTAAGATTAGCATTATGCAACTACAGAGCCTTATTATAATTATTATCCTTTTACAATTTTCTCCTCCTAACACCACCTTACACCACCGCTGGACTATAGCACTCTTGCATTTTGCAAAGCCAATCCCAAGCTCGGATAAAAAAAGAGGGCAACGCTACTGATCTTCACCATCACACAGCATACCTTAATGCCCGTGTTCTGCGAGTATCTGTCTTGAGCAGCCAGCTTCTTCTCCATCACCGTCTTGACGACATTCTTCTGCGTCCGGTGATTCGGCATAGTACCTGCCGAAGAAACAAAATGATGAAAAATAATACATAAATTCTCCACTAAATACAAGGGTTTATCGTTCTGTAAATGCTTGCCGAGAACCATTAGAAATCACAGATACAGTCGCCAAATGGAAACATATCACGAAACCAGATAATTACTTGTAAACACAATTTATTCATGCATTTACACTCTGTCTACGGTCTGTGAATACATGAGATTTTTGAGGGGGATTCCATTTCATTGTTGATGTTCAATAGAAATGGTCGTAAAATACACAGAAGTAGTTTTACAAATAGGAAACTTAATATGCTTACGCATAAAGCCAGCCCAAACTGATTTAAAATGACAAAATCTAGTCAATCGGCCGCTAAATAACTCATTCAGTGTCATTTTTAAATATGTGACAAATGATAAATTAAAATATCAGGTAGTATTTTATCAACACATTACGATTATTATTATTATCATAATAAATATTGATATCAAAGCACACCGACAGAGAATGTCAAATTGAAACGCGCTTGAGGAACATAAGGTTTCCACAATAGTTAAGCCTATATTTTCCTGTGATGACACCCTGGCCCACCACTTGCTGGAAGATGTTCACATTGGCCCGCCACTCAAAAAGGTTTGACACCCTTGGTGTAGATGGACAAGAATCGTGGTGAGCAGGGGGTACGCGCTTTCGATTGCGTATTATAGACCAACCTTCGATTATGCCTACTATTAGTGTTTCCTACTATTAACGCTATGATACAAATGCTTGAATAACTTGCCTTAAGCTTCAACCCCGATCTAAGTATCGCAAACTTGAAAAGATTTTAAAGTATAAACAAAATAATAGTCTATCTCTTCCCTTTCGCCACGCTTAACACAGTCGATAGTGTATTCGTTCTTCTTAGGCGCAGATCTACGAAACCTAGCCCAATACTAGCCCAGTTGAAGAAACACACTCCAAAATCAGGCAAAAGTACATACGTGTGTGAATCTGGTGGAAACGTGTTTCTTAGCTCTCGGATTGCGAAAAGTTAAGCTCCGCCCACGACAAACCGAGAGCTTGACAAAATCGCGATTTTAAAATACTTCACCGATTCGAATTTCAAAAATATTAATAAATATAGAAGATATTATTGTTAGCTATCTTTCAGTATGTTTGTTTTGTTAAAATTGTATGTTATAATTTTACAAATAATTCATAATGGGCTCGTAATCCGAGAGCGTCCTCAAAAGCCTTCGGATTACGCCTAGTACCTCGGACGGTTGCTGTGGGTACATAGACGCGCCTTCGGAAGGTATGTAATGCGCACTCACACACACACACACACACACACACACACACACACACAAATTAAGTATTTTAAAATTAGGTTATGATTATTTTTGAATTTGTTATAATTATGTGGTGCGTGTGTGTGTGTACAACGTATATCAATGGTAGATGGATCATAGACAGTTCTGAATCTTCTGATCCGAGGTAAATACGGGACTAAAATTTAGTCCATCCATCTATAGACTAACTATAGTTTTCTACTCCGTTTAGTCCGTCACGTGATGCCGAGCCGCCGTTGGGCGCGATTTAGAATAGGTCTAACTAGAAACATCTCCGACTGTTTAATCGTCCTGTCGTCTGCTGCGGCAGTAGGTTGGTTGCCATGGTGACGAGGTAGTCTGTATCGCGGCAGACGACCCTTGCGGTTGATGCTGAGGTACCAGTGCAACAGGTGGTATTTGTACCATTTGTAGGTCGTGAAGAGGTTTTCTTCTAACGTTTCGATCAGGTAGTTGTCCTCTGTTATGGATTGCTATACAAGCACGAAATGGACACGAATAATTAAAAAAATTAATTATTTAGGCCTAAATATTAGTTAAAATACTAGCCTACTTCATTAACCTTGGAAATAACCAAAACCGGGTAGCAAGAACTAAAACTGTTGGTTCAAAGAAAGTTGCAAAATGGTAGGTACATAGCCAAACAACATATTATAGCCTATTATGTCTTCAACGACCGAGGAATAGGAGAAAAACTGCAAAAATTGGGAAGTGCACATATCACTGTTACAAAATTCTGGCAAGAAGGATGTGTTGTGAAAGCGACAGCATATTAATTGCAGTAATATAATTATATGCTGTCGCTTTCACAACACCTCCACACTGCCAGAACTATAGGCCTGCGTCTTGTTGAATCTTATTCTTATTCAACCCAGATATTAATATGGAAAAATGCTTAAGCCCCTGTAGGCCTATACCGGTACTTCATAGCAAAACAATAATAATAAAATTTAATAGTAATAACAAATAACGTGTTATACAGGCTAAAGATAATATGGTCCTCACCGTGGCTATGACGAATCCTTCGTCATTGATTCCAACGTAGAGACCGGTTTCGACAGCTTGTAAGACGACAAGACCTGCGTCTATCGTCACCTGTCTCATGCGAACTACAAATAATTATAAGATCATCAACATAGATCATTAGAACACATTTTCCGATCACATCAGAATCATGAGATCAATATTATAATTTATATTTATATCAAATATCATGTCAGATCTTAGCGCTTCACATGAAAATGGACTTAATTATATATTCTCTGTCCTGATCGTGGTTTGAACTCGCAGGTTGGGAGCACCGCTTAGGAGCTTCTCTTCAAGTCTTGAAGTGACACCGCATAAATTCGCTGTTGCAGTTATAAATACGATTATTTGCTGTATTTGCGTTGCGAATAAGCTTAAGCATGCACGCACACATTTCGGCTTAGTTCTATAGTTATAATTAAGGTTGACCTTCCTCTAAAGTCTAAAACTAACTGTGCGGAAGAGGGGTATATACTTGTCCGCATTCCTCCAGTTGCCATATGAAATTGATATCATTAAAAATATTCGATATAATACATAGCTAAAGTTATTTTTACAGTATATATATATATATATATATATGTAGAGATAAAGACCAAGAAAGAACAAGAGAGAGGGAAGGTGACATGGAGAGACATAGACGGAGGGAAGAAAAACAGAGGAAGACAAAGAGAGAAAGCAACAACGAGAGACAGAGATCAAGGGAAATACAGAGAGACAGACAGCTAGAAAGAGAGAGATGAGCAGGGAGACAGAAAGAGGGAGAGAGACGTACAGAGGGTGAGAGAGTGCCAGCGAATACAAACCAATGGAATGGACATGAAACGCCACTTACCGTATGGACTGCTATCAGAGGCGACTCCGTAGACCTGTTCGTCATCGTTGATGGCCAGGTTGTATCCGGTTGAACTGGTCACCATCACTGGCGCCATCTGACCTCTGGACAGAAACCGTCGCATCCTTGCAGAGCGTCGCACAAATTGATGCACCAGCTGCTGCTGCTGCTGCTGCTGCTGCTGACTTCCCTCGGCTCCTGCCGCTGAACCCAACTCCCCGCCTCCACCTGACTGTTCGTCGTCGCCTATCTGTCCCTCCTCTGCACGGTCAGTCGGGGATGATACTCTTCTTGTTGCTGCAGCAGGAGCCGCGGCCAGCCACGGCAGACGCTGCAACAGCAAGAGGATGCTCCAGAGCGTGACGACCAGCGTTGCGCGACGACTCGACGGATTGACTGGCATTCAATGAAGCATGAAGAAGCGTTGACCAACTGACCAAGCACTGTCTGACCAAATGCTACTACTTCCGAGTAGCCTCAAAGTCTCTGGGCAGTTCTCGCGGAACGAGATTTCCGGTTCTGCTGCCGTGTGGTGAATCAATCAGTCAGATCTTCTATACGTAACTGGAACCGAGAGGAATGTAACGGAAGTGGAACCGTTCCCCTCCACAACGGAACCTGCGTGTGCCTTTGCTGCAGTGTCTCCTTTTTCGCAACGGAAGAGAATAATTTTTTCACTTTAAGCCTCGCGACAACTTTCAAGTGACGTCCTCTACGCGTCTTTCTCGACTTTTATAGCGGATCATCGGATACGCCTGCAGTAGCCAACCCGTTGTCCCTCTCCCACCTACCCCACCCATTCCGTCTGACCTCCGACCAACACCTTGCTCTCTGTCTTTCCATTCATCCATCAGTCCATCCATCCTTTGATCGCTTCTCCGCTAAGCCTGCAAGCAGCGTCGGGCGCGGGGCGTCTCTCAACTTATGCGCCTTATATAGAGTTGATCGAGACTGGGTCGACGTTTACGTGCTGCGTGTCTCGTAATGCGGCCATGAACGATATATATCTCGGTTGTGACAAGATACCCCACGCGCATGTAGTCACCAGATGGCCGTTCTGTAGAACGTGCCTTGGTGTTCGTTCGACTCTCAATCAAATGCTTCTATAATGCAATAGCTACATGGCCTAATAGCTTATATCCACCATGGTGACTTTGGCACAAGCTGATGTCGAATTAGGTCTGGTTAGCGTTTTCTAGCGACTCGCCAAATAAACTCTGGTCCTAGTCCTCTGGTTTGCGGACGGTGTCCGACAATAAGAGTTTAAACGTCTGCTGAGGCGTGAATGTTGGTGGGTTTAATAGTAATTACCACTGTTGCTGGCCGACAAATTATAGGCGATATTATCCATATCGTACGGCAGAAACTGGGCACTAGGCTTCCATAATAATTATGTGACCGCATGCGACCTAATTACAGGATTTAAATACAGCCCATTTGTTTATATAATGAGTTAGACGCATGTAAAGGTTGGTGTGTATGTATGCGATGTATATATGAGTATATTATATATACTATAACTATATTAATATGATATATATTACATAATGATTATACACATTGTATTTATATCATCAGTCTAATTGTGCTACAGATGTGTGAATTGAAAGAACTTCGCCGACCATTGCTGGTCATGCGGAGAGGCACGCGTGCACTGCCTCGATGTCTGACAGATGGCGGGAATTTGCCGATCACTTGCCAGATTTCGGAAAAATTTTGTCGCGAGATTTCGAAAAAAAGTCGCGAAAGTCGCGAGATTATCACGAAAAAAGTCGCGAAAGTCGCGAGCTCATCGAGCTTTTCTATTTCGGTCGCGAAAATTTCTTCTGACGACTAAAAAAAAAAAAGTCGTCAAAAATTTTGACGACCGTTTTTTAGTATTTCGATCGAAATCTCGTGAAAAATCACCCTTTTCGCTCCAAAAACAAAAAAAGTCGCCGAAAAAAAGTCGCCGTCGCGACCGCGAGGCAATTCAAAAGTAGCCCAAAAAGCGCGAGTCGCGAGGACGAAATTTTCAGTCGCGAGCGATTTCAAAAGTCGCCCAATTCGCGCTTTTCGCGACGACCTGGCAACCCTGGATCATATAATTATAAAGCGCAGGCCTTGTTCGTGACTGTTACGAGTGTCACGTAAATCTTTGCGACGACGACGACGACTACGATGATAGTAGTGGTAGTGAAGATGGTCATGAAGATGATGAAGATGATGAAGACGATGGCGGCGACGACGATGATGATGACGATGATGATGATGCCCATGCGTGTGCGTTTGTTTGTTTATTTCTGTCGCGTTTGTGCTTGTGTTTAGGAGTGCGTGTTCATGCATGTGTATGTATGTATATAGGCCTACATATATATACATAAATATATAGCCTCAGCGGCGCCCGCAGGCGTACGCACTTACGCAAGTGCGTACAGCGCTGAAAGGCTTAAAAATATTTTTTAAAGATAAATTACAAATTAATGCGTAAAATATTAATTAAAAGCTATGGAATTCTTATTCTGTCGAATCTATTATCCATGCACTACTATTGACATCCGAAATTAGCTCTATAGGCCTATGCGCATACCCACTTGCAGCAAAAAGCTTATAAATGTTGGCGATAGTGTGCGTACATTCAGAGCCGGATTAAGCTCTGGGGGGGGGGCCCGCCGCCATATTCTCCGGGGGGCCCTTAATCCACCTTGACCTTCCGTCACCATGTTCCTCTCACATGTTAATGCATGTTTATAATTTACCACAATTTTTTATAGCTCGGACTTAATAAACAAAAAAACAAGCTAGGCCTAGGCTAAGCGACACCATTATAGGCATATAATTATAATAGACGTCGATGCAGTAGGTATTGTTCAGTCTAAACGGTTTAAATTCTACGAAATACCGTTCGACTATGTTCAACATTTTCTACTCTTTGGCAGTGTGCAAGCTGGTTAATAATGTCATTGAAAGAAACGGTGTAATTAATGGATCACTATCAACACTGAGAAGTTCCACTGCAGTTAGGCGTTTTTCTTGTCATTGTTCTCCGCAGATTAGGCTATTCTTGAACAATGCCAGTTTGACGAAGGATCTAAGATCTTTCACCATTGCAGTTGGATACCATCAGGCACATGTAGCATACATACGTAGAACAATGGACACCTTGGGAATGTAGATTGAAGAGCTTCAGTGTTCTGCACCATGGCAAGAGAAACTGGTGATTTAGTCTACATGCAGTCTCTGCACTATGCAAATTAACAGTGGCGGTGCTATACCATAGGTCACATGACGCGGCCTGCCTATTTTGCTCTTGACCTGCCTTGTGATCTGTCAAAAATTCTTTGGAATTTTGATTTTTTCCTTAGGCCTATATTAATTTCTTCGACTCCCATGACCTTGGTGCGACTTCCTGAAATTGAATAGCTGGCGGCGCCACTGTTTGCGCAACATAACGAACTGAACCTTTTCAACAGAGAATAAATTCTGCAGCTTCTAAACCACCAAAATAAATAATCATTTTGGCCTATGTCTTTTCAAATTCGAGTAACATCGAAGTGCGTTAAAACTCTGAGCACACTCTGAACTTATTTGCATGCAGAATTTCAATAATTATAGGCCCATCTTAATGAAAGCACTAACGGTGACTAACTTACTGACGATTGCCCAAAGGTTTCAGCGCGAAATGTATCCCTCCCTTTAAATGCAACTTTATGCAATTTTATTTCCCCTCATCAATGCTTCTATTTAAAAGTAAAATCATGATTAGCCTATAGATGGCAGATAGCCTAACATAAATTACATAATTATAGGAGCCATTGATTGCCTTCATAAAATCCAATCAGGAATTGACATGAATTTACACACTGCCCTTGTAGTGAAGTTGAATAAATGGGAATGTGGATAGCCTATTACAAATTCTTGTTGGTCACGGACAGGGGGCCCTCTGACGACGGGGGGCCCGCCGCCATGGCAGACATGGCATACTGGTTAATCCGGCCCTGCGTACATTATTTTGTGCAAGCTGTGCGTACAGGAAAAAATTCATGAGGGCGCCGCTGTATAGCCTATATGCAAACACAAAATAATACACACGTTTGTACATTTTGCATATAAATACGCGCCTTGCTCTTGTTAGCACGCATGTAAACGTGTGAGAATAACTCTTCCTTCTTATCAGGCAGTCGTCAAAATTATGAAGTAGGCCCTATATATCCTATGATCGTTCTTGCGTGCAATTGACGACGACAGAAAGTGCGTTGTTGCAACCTTCATTCATAAGTCTCATTCATAGTAATACCGGTACACCGTCTGACCTCGCCCTGAGGCCTCTGACCCCCTCAAGCGATTAAGTCAACAGAGAAGGAGGCCACCACCCTTGAAATTGATCATAGGCGTACGGGAGGTTTCAGAAGTGGGGGGGCAAAGATTGAACTTCTGCCCGAAAAATTTATCCGGCCAAAAAGTTGGTCGTCCGCGACTATTTTGCCCGAAAAACCAGACTTGCCCGAAACTTGACGACCTTTTTTTTTTTTTTTAGTTGTCTGCGACTTTTTTGCCCGAAAAAAACACCAAACTTGCCCGAATTTGGGGGGGGGGCAATTTCCCCCTGCACCCCCGCCTCGTACGCCTATGAAATTGATGATAGGGTTACGGCAAATCATTCACGTAGGCTACAACTACTACTACAGGCCAGTTAAATCTCGCATCGTCGTAGTGATTTTCGTCACGTATATGCGCCTATTAATAGTTCTGACCTTACCCCATTTAGAACATGAGTGTATACTGACTGCGGTTTGTGACCCGAGACAAGTCCATTCGAAGGTGCTTGCTGAGTGGCTGACATGACTCGGGTTATGCGGCCACTGCTGAAAATTAATTATACACTGTGTCCGGTTAAAAAGTAGCCCTCACAAAAAAGTGTCATAATTCTGTCAAAACTTTTAGGATTTTTCTGAAAATTTTAACACAGCAACAGTGCCATCTTTACGCGAGATCCTAAAACCAATTAGAAATATTCGAGAGTTTGTCAAATTTAGGAGCGTTTAAAATGCAGCACCGAAAAATTGAACTTTCCAACATGGAAAACCTGAAAGGAGGTTAAATCAGCTATACTTGGTGCTCAAAATGTTCTCCTTGTTCACGGACACACGATCGTAGACGTAGTAGATTAATAGCTGTCCCTGGAGACACTCGGCTTCATATCTCGCAGCTGTGGACGTCCAGCAGTCCACTCTTTAATCCGGAGTACATGTCTGGAGGAGCGCGTTTTTCGTTCACGCCTATTCATGACATCGATCACCGTAGGGCGCTGGGCGCATCTGTTTGAAGAGTGACAGCTGTTTGACCAAGTGATCATCGACCTGACCATCAAACAGTAGCCTCTACGTCTATGGTCGTGTGTCCGTGAACGAGGAGGACATTTTGAGCACCATACATAGCTGAATTTCACTTCCTTTCAGTTTTTCATGTTGCAAAGTTCAATTTTTCGGTGCTCCAACGCAAACGCTCATAAATTTGACAAACACGCGAATATTTGCAAACTACATTGGAATCGCGTGTAAATATGGTCAGTGTTGCTGTGTTTAAAATTTCAGACAAATCCGACAAGTTTTGACCTAGTTATGACACTTTTTGTGAGGGCTACTTTTCAACCGGACACAGTAGGACTATATACTAAAGGAGTCACATGAAAAGGAACCCATGGCATACGTGCTCAGTTTTATGAATTCAAGGAGTCCCCATGAGCAGAATTTAAAACTTCCAAATACAAAGGCGCTCTTTGAATGCACTTTCAGCGATGACCTGCATGCACTACGGCGGTTCATTTTCGTTAACGAAATTAATTAATTAATCAATTAATTAAGACTGGTTCATGCATTCATTCATTCAGGAAATTAACTAATTAATAATTATTAGCACGAGAGTTAGGTCAAACGGATATATAGGCCCATTAAAAATAATGGGGTAGGCCTATAGGCCTATGCCTAGTGTCACGCAGCTCACGCTACCGAGTTGGGGTGTTAAGCGACGGCTACTAGGCTATGGGCCCTATAGGAAAGACTGGGGGTTGAATCCCTCAACCCTCCAGCAGTTTTCACCCTGCATTTAGCCTGCAGTAGGCAGCTTGTAAGCTTAGGCTACTGCAGGTTTTTAGCTATGATTCTTTACTTCTTTTTGATCTCTCAAAATATTTGAAGATTGTCATGTTATAATCAGTCGTCATTATTGTACCAAACCATGCAGCTTGTCGTCAAAACGGAGAACAACTGCACGTGTACAGTGGCGTAGCCAGGAATTTCTGATGGGGGGGGGCAATGGGGGGTTATGGCCGGATGGTTGTTTGTCTTATATAATTGGACAAATACATTAACCTTTAAAAAACGTTTTTCCTAAGCCAATGGAGGGGGGTTAACCCCCAAACCCTATCTGTCACGCCACTGCACGTGGGTAATTGACTGACCTACCTCCTCCCTGTTATTTTTTTTTACAATTCTCGTCCGTAGAAATGCTTTATTGGGCCTATTATCAGCCTTTATATAAATGCTCCGATTGAATGAGTGAATGAAGGAATGAAATCACATTGTTTCTTAACCGTAGGCCTATACTTTTAGAACTTAAGAACTTGTTTTGTTACCTCCATGATGGAACTTGGAAGTTAGTATTTCAGCGAATCACCGCTGGTAAATATCCGGTATTAAAATCATTAATTAAATGATCGGACAGCCGAAACGCCTCTCATTAATTTAACAATACGACGATGAAACGATACAGATGTTGATTGGCGTTTAGTCTTCAGATAAAATCGTGTAGTGCTGACACATAATTATGCTGATAAAAAGCATTTATATTGCGCCTTAACAAACATGAGGCATCGGCGTTAAACTACGGTACCGTGTTTGCAATCGCATGCCTGGAATGAAACGTAAGCTTCAGCTTCGACGAAACTAAACCGCCATAAGGAAAGCGTTGAGATAAGCGCCCTCTAACGAATGGAGACGCTCACCCTGGATGCGATTTGACCCTCGTTGGGAACAGCATCACCAGAGGGGACCAGCTGTTAATTTAACCAATCGATTTGATGTCTTTTCGCGGAACTACTTTGTCGGCAACGTTACTGATGTTGCCGTTGCTAGCGGATGAAACGACAACAAATTAAGGAAACTGTCGAGATAAGAAGCGCTAACGAACGAGTACGACCGAGTGACCCCCACCCACGTATACCCTGGACTTGGATGGAACTGCATGAACGATCATCGTTCAGCGAAGAGGTTGTCAGAGGTCGCCACCAGCTGTTTACTGCATCTCACTCAATTGACGCTTTTTTCACAGTAGACAGATTTGCACCGTCACCACTGGGTCATTGACACGCGCCGAGTATTAACACGCGTGTATTACGTACATGTATATCTAGCCTATATAAATAAAAATGAAACTTTCCAATAGTTCGTGACACAATCACGCCGAAAGTTACGCACCGATTGTTTTGAAAATTTACCAAAACCTTCCATTCCAATAGCACTGTGTCTTAAGATTTTTTCCAGAAAAAAACGCAATCTTTTCCACAAAAAGTGAACTTTGCAATCTGTTCGACCGCCATTTGCCAATTCAACAAAACTGTCAGATTTCAGAAACGCCTTGTCCCCAAACACAGCAGACGAAACATGAATGAGGTCGCGTGCTGTGACGTCATAAGCGAGTCGAAAAAAGCGGCCTTTTATCATTATTGGGCTCTATCCGATATCAGCAATGGACGGTGTGACGGAGGATTTTCAAAATTTCAAAACCTTTTTTTATCCTGAGATAATTATCTACAAATTGGTAATTTATGAACGACCACCACTAAAAAATTACGTCATAATGACGTCGTTAATTTACATATCGAAACCAAATGTCAACAAAAATCGTTGTGTTCTATAATAGAAATATATTACATTATAATTAATATTGACGGTCATTCAATCAAATAACTATTATATGTTAGGGCATGGACAATGCTTACCATTGGCACATCACTTAGGCTACATTATAATAATTAATACATGGATTTGCTAATCATTGTAGGCTAGGCACGAGGCCAGACAGTATTCGCTCGATGCTGATATCTCACTGCTATCTCATTTAAGCAGGAGGAGCCTGCATATATTAATATATTAAATAGAGTATAAATACGAGTAGGGTAGCCTCATTAAGAAGGAGGTTGTCGTAGCCGTCGGAGAAGGCAGAACAGTAGAGAGAGAAAGTAATTGTAATTCAAACTTTGTAGAATTGTTTCTCTTATCCTCGGATTACTTGTTTCTTGTTTCGTGTAAGTGTAGTTTACTGTAGCTTCATTAAATAATCAAAAGGGCATTTCGTATCATGTTCATTTAATTCCTTATAAGTTTCCCCAAGACTGGAGCAGTTCGAATCCTGCTGAGGGCGATGGCGCTCCCCTAAAAAGGAGCTAGGCCATAGTTCGGTACTTAACATTTGAATTCTCTGATGCAAATGACGTAATTGTGACGTCAATATTTATGCCAGAAACTTCATATTTGAATCAGTGTAAGATAATTATCTCAGGATAAAAACAGCTTTAAAATTTTGAAAATCGATTAATATTTGCCTGTTTTATTCACATTATAAAAAAGGTCCCGATTTATTGGGATGCAGTGTATATATATAGGCCTACATATGCCTGTGTATAGGCTACCAGCAATATATATATATATATATATATATATAATTTTTATATATAGCCTATAGTACCGTATAATAATTTATATAATGTTCACTATCGTTAGGGCGTATTCAAGCTATGCTCTGTTGAGATGTAGGCTAATCATGTAGGCCTAAGGATATACTTTCCTGCAATTCTAACTTCCAGCGTTACAAAATTATGACGATGATGGAAAATAACAGCCATTTTGGTTGCCATCTTGGTTTTCAGAAAAAGTCTATGAGGGATTGTTGGGAACTTTTGGTATGGTATTCTTCTCATATTTCTACATCTAGCCTATAGGCCTATATTGAAAAATTCAGTTTGTTACGAACTCTTTCGAGTTAATAACTAATTAATGGCCTTGGCCATTTTGGACGCCATCTTGGTTTCAGAAAGAGCTCCTGAACATACTCCGCAGTCGATCGAATCGTGTGCTACGATCGACTTGATTCGGCCGACGATCAACTCATATTCGAGTAATCGACTTCATCGACTTGCCGACCTCTCGACGACTCGATCGACTTGACTCGGCCGACGATCGAGTCAGTCGACTTGGACTGCAGCAGTCTCTTGACCAACATTGCTGGCGACTGATTCATTCAACATGACATTGTATTATACTGCAGGACCAATATTAGGCTACTCACGAATTTCATAGACATGCAAATGTTTCAATGCGCTAACTACGAAAAATATAGGCCTGAATATAATCGGGACGCTTCTGAGTAGGACCTATAATTATAATCCACAGCTCCATAATGACAATGGGCCTAATTGAATTTCTTTTTTGGCATTACGCTTCTGGACGGCAACATTGAAGGCTTTTGTTTTGTTTTTGCAAAAGCTAAAGCTACTATAGCAGCTAGGGCAATTAGCCTATAATTAGGGCCTACATGAATCGTGTACAAGTTCGCCGACAGCTGCGGCTCCCATCGATCTCTGACTTCTGCATTCATGTAGGCATATAGGCCTAGTCTATAATAGCAGACGACTGACTGAGATCTTCGTTTTAGAGGTCTGCTACAAGTTCCGCGGTTTTCTGCGAGGTTGCAATGGCGACTGTTCATTCTCTGACTGCGTTAACAGTCATCTCGACCATGTCAAGAACGCACCATCTCTGCAGCCATTTGCATAAGTCATGATTAGAAAAAAACTCAAGAAATTGGGAAAAAATTGTAAGAAAGGCCTTTGTAATAATAAACCGTTTTAGCGTTCTTAAGTTTTTCATGTAGGCTATAGACATAGGCAGTGTAAGAATTGTGGAAAAATAACTGGGGCAGTCTGGGGGGTTGGACCATTATCCACTTGGAATCGGGGTGTGAAAAACAGACTTTAACATGGGGCTCTTAGAAAGACTGGGGGGTTGAAACCCTCAACTCCCCGGCAATTCTCACCCTGGACATAGGCCTAATTAATAGGCTAGCATATAATTAGCCTATATGCATGGGGCTTCAGCGTTGGCCAGTTGGATTGACGACCTTTTCACTCCAATTTTCCTATATAATAAAGGTGAAGTTGATTAAACGTTTCTTCCTTAGGTCTGTGTCTAATATATAAAAGTAAGCTGGTGTTGGGTTGTTGAAAAATAATGGTTGCTCAAACGAAAGCTTCAAGCTGGATTGATGAAACGAATGCTTAATGTAATAGCCTAAATGGAATCTGCATGGGCTCATTAAAAGTATTCTTGTCAAAGGATGAGGGTGAGAATTACCGGGGCCCGGCGGGGGGGGGGTTGAGGGGTTTCAACCATTATGAAGTCTTTCTTAGAGCCCCATAGTAAAGTCGGTTTTTCACACCTCAATTTCAGTGGATAATGATCATCCGCCAAAAAGTTGATGACTTTTTAGTCATCAGGCCAAATTTTCATCAAAATGATACCATTACCATGAATCCATGATACCATTTCATCCGCCAAAATATAAAAAATTTCATTTTTTTTGTTACAAATGTGTGGGTCTCCCTAAAGTGTGGGGGCCTGTTCGGCCGAACATGTTGAACATGCCTTTTCATTCATTCATTCATTATTAGAATTTATATTTAATCCGGCCCTGGCTATAGGCCTACAGATTGCGTAGGTAGATTGCCAGAGGTTATACAGATTGCGTAGGCCTATATTTTCATATTCAAAGTGAGGTAAGAAACTGCATGTTATCAAAGGAGGTCTAGACCTATATGCCTACTACCTAGGCGTAGGCCTATAATAAATTATACATATTATGTAGAAAACGATCGAGAGACATGTTACAACATAGACCGCTTTGAACAAACACGTAGGGCCTACGTACGGCAGTAGCATATACTAGGCTACTTCCTGCGTTCTTCGAATCTAGTGAATCATAATCGGATAAAGCCGGATTAATAGGTTAACGGCGCAAAAGCCGTTACCGCCATCTAGCAATCGATTGAAAGGTTAGTCTTTTCAGGATTCTGAATAGGCCTATTGGTTTATAAGCTATAGATCAGTGGTTCCCAACACGTTGCCCGTGGGCCAATAGTGACCTGTCAGGCCCTCGTCCCTCGTCCCTCAAAGAATTCACAAAATAGGTCAGGCCCTATCTTGGACTAATATCGAAGTCCCAGGCCCTAGACCTATGACAAAATTGACAATTCGGGCAGGATATGACACGTAGGCCTAATTATATTCCATTACAAATTAGTTTATTTTGACGTCTATAAATAACAGCAAAAATTAATTCTATTTTGATTCAATTATAACAATTTTATAGCCTATGCTTTTAGTTAATTAGATTTTAGCCTTGTGGCCCTATACTAGCCCTGGCCCTAGCCTAGCTATAGGCCTAGCCTAATGTCCTTCAACTACGAAAAAGTGGCTCTCATGTCAAATCAAATCAAATCAAATCTTATTTATTCGTAGCGATCAACAAATCAAATCAAAACAGCAAAAAACATATATAAAATTAGAATGTGCAGTGAAATAAGGAGCCAACGAATGATTAACATCTAATAGGTAAAAGATCACTAAGAAAGGGTCACCCAGAAAGGGAGTGATCCCGCTAAACCTGGGCAACCACAAACTGGAGTTTATATCAAGATGGTGGTGTCAGAAGAGTGATGTTGTTATTAGACAATGTAGGCAAAACGAAATCAAGTAGATGGGTTAATGTAGAGAGAGAGCGAGAGATCCAGAACATAAGCAGTGAAAACAGAGAGCATAATAATAAAACATACATACAATGTTGATGCAGAACAAACTGGAGCTAATTCATAATTTAGATGAAAGTAGGCCATGGGATTGCAGACCATGGGCAATGACCACAACTAGTGGGAACAAACGTTAGCATATAGCGGACAACAATAAGACAGTAGCCAGACACGAAAGTTATGATCCACAACAGGTGGTTAAAAAATAATTACTGTAGCTGTAGTACCGAAATAATACTATATATCAGATCAACACAGAAAGACCTGTAATGACACTACGTGAATTATAGACATAATAAACAAGGCAAGGTCAAACTATTAACGAAATCAGTAAATAAGAATATTACACCAAAGGAAAATATACTAAAACCATAGGGTTGTAACCAAAAAATGTATTCAACGGGTAAAAATGTCAGTCAAAGGCAGTGGAGGAATCAGTTCAGAATAAGAAACTTTTTTAAACGATTTTTAAAAAGGCTGGTGGATTTTAAGGTAGATATATGAACCGGAAGGCCGTTCCAAATCTTAGGACCCAAATATTTTATTGAAAATTGTTTAATTTTTAGGCGTGCATATTCACTACGGTAACAGCTAGCGTGCCTAGTAGCATGATCGTGAAGTTTAGAACCAGTAGTAAAGTAGTTATTGAAAGTGTGAGGCAATAGGCGCTGGTGGTAGCGATGCATAAATAGACATATTTGGAACTTATTGATGTCCTCTAACTTAGGAAAAGTGACCCTATAGTCAAAAAGGTTGGAAACCACTGTTATAGAATAATTATATTGCTTCCCTCCACCGATCATTAAATTGGGACTATAGCCTAGTATGATACTATCATTTCCACTAAGTTGGCGAACGTATTCAAATTAAGTCATAGCGCTACAAAACTACTTACGCTCATTTCGGTGCGATAATCTTTGGTGCAGTTAGCATATATCGCACATCAGTCGTTTGCATCGGTCTCCAGGGATGCCACTATCTACACTTTTCCACCTAGATTTAGGCATTTTGGTCTTATCTATGTTTGTAGTTTTTTGGTGTCGAGATCTAGGGTTTTTTGCGATGTCGGATTTTCCGAAAATTTTCCGAAATATAGACATTTTGGGGGAAATGTACGAAACAGTAGTAAGGCCTAAAAAAAGAGTTGTGTTTCCGGTAACAGAGCTAAAAAATTGGGTAGGTAAGTCGGAAAATATTTTTATTTTGTAAAATATTTTTATGCAGTGACTATCCGAAAAAGTATACCCCACTATATAGTCTTTTTTGCACGCTGAAACAAAGTACGTGTTCTAAGCAAGTATAAACTGCCTATTTCCCGACTGTCTGCACCTAAAACTGCTCTAGAAACAGTCCTATTAATTTCATTTTGTTGACGTCTCTTATGTTATGTCAATACAAATGTTTTTTAAAAAATTTTGAAAAAAAATTAAAAATTTTTTTGAAAAAAATTTGGGGGAAAAATATTTTTTTAATAAAAATTTTGTACAAAATTATTTGGGTTGCGGCCGTAAAAATGGGTCGGTCGCGTTACCGGAAACACAAAATTTTTTTTACGCCTAACAAATAGGAACATTCACGGAAAATTTCCGATGTTGGAGCAAATGACTTAAAAAAGGTCATCATGAAATTTGAAAGAAAAAATTATGAAAATCTTTCCATTTCGGACCTGAAAGACTAAGAAAAGGTCGTTCGTCAGAAAATTCAAGCTCGAAAATTGAATGTATTTTCAAAACTTTCCCAATCTAGCTTTCTCTAGCAGTGGTATCCACCGGATCTGACCTTTTTTTAAAAGTCAGAGTGGCATCCCTGTTGGTTTCAATTTATCTTTGGTCTTTGCTAGTTGCAGTTTCTGGGAGATCGTAGAATTGGAAGATATCGTATTTAATGGTCGACAAGAATAAAGTATGGCGGCACAAGAAAAGCGAAAGGAATTCTGCGCGATTTTAGGAGTCGGAGAGCAGGCATCGAAAGGTATCATTATTCAGCAGTTCTTTTCTTTACACGGTGATGATGCCTTCTCGAGAATATTAATTCTGTTTGCTCAGCATAGTTTCGGTTGCTTTCGATTACCCGAACATTCTTTCTTGGAGCTGCCATTCGAAATTTGCTTAATCACATTTTGCAAAAGAGATTCTCACTCAAGTTTCATGGATTTGTTTGAGATCGCACAGAAAGAAACGCGAGTTTCTTCTTTGTACAGAGCTGGAAGATAGATGTTGTTGCATCAGCAAAATCTGCACATGGGGTGCTATTTAAAGCGAATTTTGGTTGCACTTTTTGTTTCTGCAGCACCGAAATATAAAGGGTTACCGGATCTCCCGCGTATTTGAGCATGCTGTATTTTGGTTTCTGGGGGTGAGAGTGGTTATGAGGTTGTCGGTAAGGCTTTGGATTTAGGTAATCTCCATTTGCTAACAATAATAAAATTCTTGCATATTTGCTGCAAATCTTGGGACCTTGTATGGTCTTTAGTAACTGAAATTGAGTTTTTTCTGTAATATTGTTAAATTGTGGAGTATTTCAGTTTGATCTGCATTCCATATTTTGAAAATTTTGCATATTTTTAAATTCATTTTATAATATCATAGTATTTATCCTTACTATTGTAGTCTATTGTGCTTAAACATTTATACAGTACCTCTAGTAGTTGGCATATTGTTTATTGAAGGCTTTGCACAGTGATAAATTGAGTGGGGTCAAACGTGAATCTCGAAAATGCTGAAAATACCCAAAAGCCTGATTTCCTGAAAACAGTTTCATAGAAAGTGGCCAACCCCCCTCCCCCCCAAAAACTATTCAGAGTTAAATTGAATTTTGGCACAATGGGCCTATATAGCGTTGTTAATAACACACTTAGTGTCCAAAAATCATTAGGTTTCGTTAAATTACGATATTTGGGATTTGGCCATAATTCATGTAGGCGATTCTGGTTTTTGGGATTCGGACCGTACCAAATTAGATGAGATATCAAGATGTTGAACCACTTGAGCACTGATTTGTTATGCACATTGATTGGTGCCGTTGAAATGATCAGTTTACAATTGCAATGCTACTTTATGACATGCGATATGAATGCTGCCAATTTGATAACTGATTTTGTGTTTAAAAGCATTTCTAAACAATTGTTATCACAAAAATGCTAAGTTGATGTTCTTCATTTGAAAACTAAGGAGCATTCGTTTATAATAGAATACATGTACGGAAAGTTAAACAGCGTATGTGTTCTTATTCCAGAGGAAATTAAACGAGCGTACAAGCAGCTGGCTTTACAATGTCATCCTGATAAGGTACTAGATTGATTTCTATCATTCCTTAAAGATTACAATTAAAAGTAACGCACAGAATTCCTTTTTTAATTTTGATTTTGACTTTTGTTGAAGAAATTCATGTTCTTCAGACTTTGCTTACTAGTTCAATATGTGTGTGGCACTGCTTTGGTATCTTTGCATTTTTTGTCAAAACAAATATTATTATCTTCTGCATTTGATAAACAATTTGAAGTTAAGCATTGTATTTTTATCTGTATTAACTGTATGCAACATTAATGCATGTTGGAGGCTATTTGTAACACTGTAATGCAAAATCGTTTACTTCTGTAGCTTTCCAGAGAACATCTTTGAAGTCCAATGTTAATAAAAAGCTTCACAAACTAAATTGTACAGCTTTGTTCTATACGTTTGGAACAAACATAAAAGATGTAAGCAGGAAAGTATGGACCTAATACAAGATGTCAAAGTGGTCATATTGTAAATCACATGTTTGTTATGTGATTTTTAACTCTAAGCAATAATTACGTAATGATAGCGATAAAAATGTCGAGGTGATATTAATAATATTATTATTTAAACAGTCACATGTTTGTTAAGGTATGATTTATTATTAACTGTAGACTTCCTCCTGATAAATTCCTTCCCAGTATGGTTGTAAAAACTGTGATGGCAATATAAAGAAAATTTAGAAATGTGCAAAGTGATTTGTTTGATGATTTTACCTTTTAAGTTATTACATTTTGATGTTTGATTTTTCTGTATAATACTGTTTTCACATTTGTTTGATCTTTATTAGAACTATTTTTGTGATACGTTTTTTTAAACGTGTTTTGTTGACATTTAATAATTGTTGACCTTTTAATAATTTAAGTGCTGTCTTTTCAGGCATTATTTGTGGACATTACTTGTCTAAATTCAATGCTTATTACAGATAATTAATCACTAATGGTTACTTTGTTCAATGGTTGTAACTTAATGTTGTACAGAATCAGCTAAATCCTGAGGCAACTCGAGAGTTTCAAAAGATTTCCGAAGCCTACACCGGACTTTGCGATGGTTAGATAACAAATTTGCTTTGAAGTTAATTTTAATCATAAGTTTAAGTGTTTTGAGTGATTGCCAACCAGGGTGGATAAAAATCATGATTTTTTAAATAAAAATCAAAAAATCGGATTTTTTTGATTTAAATCGGATTTTTTTGATTTAAAACGGATTTATTTGATTTATATCGGATTTCTTTCTAATAGTTCGTATTTTGTATGTAGTGCCTTTTTGGGTATCAAGTCACATGCTTCATTAGGTAACAGTTATTACCTTTAATTCTACAGCTATACAATACAGGGTGGATAAAAATCATGATTTTTTAACTAAAAATAAAAAATCCGATTTTTATAATTTAAATTCGATTTCTTTCTACTAGTTCTAAGTTTGGATTTACTGCCTCCATGTGGGTATCAAGCCACCATGCATTATTGTAACTGATATTTGGTATTCGGTAACAATTATTACCTTCTTTAGTTTTGCAATTATACAATACAAATTAACACCTTTGAAGTGGTATATACAGGGTGGGCCAAAAAAAGTAATCTCTACGGCTTTTTGTCAATATCTTGGCCAAAAATAGGATTTTTCAAATCCAGTTTTACGAGCTTGGAGGTAATTCATATCTACGTACAATAGCCAAATTTCTTTGCCATATGTGAAACCGAACAAAAGTTATATCACTTCATGCTAGGCATGCTGATTGCACTAACTGGCAGCTGCACTGCTGCAGCTAAGTGAAAGGAAACAAACCTGCAAGTTGTGTGGCACAAATACATTGATTGAAATTTTTTTCACTATTCGATTTAAATCGTGATTTTTATTACCGATTTAAATCGTGATTTAAATCAATGATTTAAATCAACCAATTTAAATCATCTCCACCCTGTTGCCAACATGGCAAAATGTGTTTCTTGCAGTCTATTGAATTCTAATTGTAGGACTTCAGAGGTTGCAAATTTAAGAGCAATTACAGGTTTCATTTAAACTGAATGGCTGATTCTGAATGTTCTTGATTCTGAATTATTAGGGTTGTAGTTTTTCAGTAATCCAATTTTGTTATAAAGATCAACACACGAAGCACTTTTATTATATGACTTAACTTTGTCAGTGACGCATTGAGAAAAGTATGGCCATTGAACTGCTCTGTTTTTTGTGCATTAAGCGGAGCAAAACTTGTCAATGTCACAAGATGTGAATTCGAAGTATAGGTTCTACATTGCGGACATTTGGGTTTTAAAGATGTAAATGTTTCTTTATTGAGTTTTGTGGTCGTAATACTTTAATTTGAAGAGAGTTGGAACCTACTCCTTTCTTTCATGCAATAAAAACTGAGTGTCTCAACTTAGTTTAATCTATTTTTTTGTGCATGGTTCTGATAAAGCTTGGAACTGAAAATTATATTTAGCTATGTCACATTTAGCATCTTTATTATTAACAGTGTTTTGGCAAATTTTCTCTTCAGAGGAGCAGTATTGATTAGCTCGAAGCTAGTGTATATTGGCCTGTTTGTTATGCAAGCTTAGGCCAGTCAGACTGGGCAATATTAGATGGGGTTATATAGCAAGTTTTCTGTTTGGGGGTGTACCTCATATTTCTCACCTGAGAATAAATAAAACAGGATTTGAATCCAGAATGGTGCATGCTGTGCATTGCTGTCCCTTGTGGACGATAGTTGTCCAATCATCTTGGTATCATCCTTCAGCCACATTAACTTTTTTGTTTGCAGTACTTACCGTAAAATCAGATCATGATATTAAAAGTAGGACAAAATATCATTTCAGAATTAAATAAAAATTAATTGAAAAAATTCTACTGTAGAGCGCATGGAATCTGGAGATGAGGACGACATCAATGATTTCGAAGGCGGAGTGTCTCTGGTAAGTCTTCCAATGTTAACCATTTCTAGTGAGAGCTCTGCATTCGTTCAATATATAAACGAAATTGTACATGCGCTTGACGTAATGAGAATTTATTTATATGGAACTCGTGCTTAGGGTGTCCGGACAATTCTGCACTGGACAATTCGGACCCGGACAATTCGGAGTGCATGTAAAAATATTGCTCTTACGGCTATGAAACTTTTGTTTATCAATGGTATGAAATATAATTATATGGCACCAAGCAAATATTGTCTGATCTTCTAAAATCTATCCAATAACAGAAATAAGAAACTGAAATTAGTAGTTAAATGCAGTAAATTATCAACTTATAGGCATTTCATTTAGATCAATGTAAGTTTCATACCTATAGGCCCATGGTTTTTTATGCCTGATATATAGTGAGGTGTCAGATTAATATTAGTTTCGACAGTATACATTTTGGGTGATGGAGA
The DNA here is from genome assembly GCA_945859605.1 of Lumbricus rubellus. Taxonomy (NCBI): domain Eukaryota; kingdom Metazoa; phylum Annelida; class Clitellata; order Crassiclitellata; family Lumbricidae; genus Lumbricus; species Lumbricus rubellus. The sequence continues at coordinate 52,527,860 of OX243812.1, read as the reverse complement.
AGTCCCATCATGAATTTGGGCTGCAAATAATTGTTCAGTCCGAATTGTCCGGCGCCGAATTGTCCGGGAACCCGTGCTTAGAGCTTCAATGTTGATGATTTCAAAGATGTGCCGCCCATGCCAGTACCTACTGTTTTCTGATAAAGATAAAGATTCAGTCATCAGACAGATTTATAATAATGATGGCCAATTTAGGTTTAATCTTTTGTGATGATTTTGACACTCACTTATTATATTTATAATGATGATGATGTCCAATTTAGGTTTAGTCTTTTGTGATGATTTTGACACACTTATCATATTGTTGACCTTTAGTCAATATTTTTATAGCACATCTTCAAGGTGTGTTCCTAACCCCAGCACGGTCAAATACAATGGTCTTATAGTTGAAAGTAGAATGCCTGACATGGGGTTCTAGAGAGGGAGTGGAGCACCAAGAAGAGGCCATTTCAGATCAAAGGATCATGGAGGTTCTTCGTGAAAGGAACAGGATATCTTGGGGAGTGCATGTCCTCCTGTGCACTTAGGATTGTGAATATCAGTGATTCATGATTTTGGTCATAATGATGGGTTTTGTAAATAGCATTTAAGTGATTCTGTATTCTTTCTATTTCAGCTGGAACTGCTTCAACTGTTTTTCTCATTGAGTCGAAGAAGTAAGTCATTGTGTAGAAGCATGCTGGTTAAAATTTGAAATGAGACAAAGTGTAATATTGCCCTTGCCAGCAGATAAAGTGGAAATAATTGTAAATAAACATGCTGTTCATGCACTGAGTTTCATGATCGGTTGGTGTGAAAGGCGACTGATCAAGTCTCTCCCTCTTCCGCGGTTCAGATTTAGCCAGAACTCGAGTCCTGTTGCCCGGGGGAGACGACGAGGACGTACTGAACCATCCCCCCCTGATGGATAAAGTGGTCCAAGTGAGTCGAGAAATGGGGATGAGAATAAATGTACTGAAAACGGAGAGCCAATTCCTCGGAAGGGGCAACATAAAATTTCCCTTAGAAGTGGATGGACACCAACTAGAACAGACAGAGAACTTCGTGTATCTGGGGGGAACCATTAGCACAAATGGAGAATCTGAAAAAGACGTGGATAGAAGAATCGGGCTGGCCAGAGGAATACTGCAAGTGCTGGGTAAGGTTTGGAGCTCGAAGGAAATAGGAAAGGCCACTAAAGTTCAGATGTATGAGACGTTGGTGCTGAGTGCATTGTTGTACAATTCGGAGACTTGGACGCTGAGGGAAGCACAGAAGCAGCGGTTGAGGGTGTTTGAAATGGCATGCTTACGAAAGATAGAAGGTGTCACGAGAAGGGATAGGATTAGGAATACAGAGATATACAACAGACTGAATATTCAGCATGATATAATACACAAAATCCAAAGTAAACGGCTACGCTACTTTGGCCACGTATCCAGAATGAGGGATGAGAGATACCCGAAGGTAGCTGTCAATGGATATGTGCATGGAAAAAGAAAAAAGGGAAGACCAAAGAAGAGATGGGTCGACATGATACGTGAGGACTGTCGGGAGATGGGTTGGTCCATACAAGAGGCTACACACAAAGCTCAAGAGAGAAAGATGTGGAGATTTTCCATAGCTGGGCGGCTGTCACGTGCGAAAGCATCGTCAAAGCCATAAGTAAGTCAAGTCATGCACTGAATGCCGAGTAGATGCAATACACATCGATTCATTATGATTTTTCTGAATGTTTCTTGATGATTTTGAAACCCTTGTTCGTGATTTCAGAGAATGGTTGAAAATTTAAAAATGGATGATTTCAGAACAGTTCTTTTTGGGTTCAGAACAGGTCTTTATGTGTTCAGAACTGGTCTTTGTGTGTTCAGAACTGGTCTTTATGTGTTCAGAACTGGTCTCTATGTGTTCAGAATTATTGGTCTTTATGTGTTCAGAACAGGTCTTGATGCCATTCATCTTGTTCTTCATGGTTTCAGAGCCGTTCTTCATGCGTTCTCCGGCTTCGTGGTTCGGTTACTCTGAGGACAGCGATGAAGTCAACGATTCCGACGATGCGTGTGGTCCAGTGCGTCAAAACATCCGCAATCACGCTGGTCAACAAGCGTGGAATGACAACAACCATTTCGTGCCGGGAAACGCTCGGCCACAGTCGTCGTCAAAAGATGCAGGTAAAACAGGTAAGGTCATGGAGATCGACATGTTGTAACGTACGTTGCGTAATGTAGTTATGTATAATTTACAGCGAATGACTCATGCTTTGTGGGGCACGGTGGTGTAGTGGTTGGTTCAGTGCCTTGGATTCGGAGGGTTCCAGGTTCGAATCTACTTCAAGCCGCCGCATAGGAACCTTGACCATGTCCTTCATGCGCATTTGCTCATGCGAAACTCCGATGCAATGTCCGCACTGTAGTCGGGAGTGCCTCTGAGTAGAGAACTTGAAGGGGCACTGTAGCAGATGTGAGAAATAAAATAAATAAACGCCAATGTGATGAGAGACTGTTAAGGGAGATTAAGCATGTTATTAAACGGAAACTGGTCTCAGTTTCAGTTTAAAATTCTAAGTCATGTAAGCATTGTGTCTCTGATGTTTTAAAAGGGAAGGCTAAGAGGAGAAAGAACCGAAGAGGAGGAGGAGGCGCCAATTCATCGCAGAACAACAACAACCAAAGTACTGGCCATCGTGGCACGGCTGGTGTAAGCACGAGTACTACTAGTGCTGGTGGTAACGCTAGTGCTAGTACAAATTCTAGTGCTGCTGGAAACAGAACGAGTACTTTGGATCAGGACGGGTTGGCGACTGAAGCAACCAGTGAAAATCAATTGCCAGTAAGTGTTTTTTGCTGTCAATTCCTAATCGAATGACTTAGAAAGCATCTTTGAGAGTTATTTGTTTTCTGAAGAGGGGTTGCGACTTCACAAATTATATGTTGCCGTTGTTCATGAAGGTTGCTATTGCGTTGATTATATTAATAAAGACTTGTTTATGCATGTTTTATATTATTGAAGGCTAATTGGTATGTTTGAAACAATGAACACTGCAAAGGCAGTGCTTTCTTTGGTTGCCATAAAATGTGTTTGTCCTCTTTGTATGTGTATGAGCATTGAGCATCCTCTCTTTATCCACTATGCTCGCATGACATACATGATCTCATCACTTTTTCTCGTGGTCCCACCAGCAAGGACTGCTCTGGCCAAAACTGCTTTTGCCTTTATTGGGTGACCCTTCCCAGCGGTTTGTCCATCCCTTTAGGGCTCCCCGTGTAGCCAATTCATGTATATTTTCTACTTTTGCTGTCATCTGATGTCGAGAGTCGAGATTCTGACTTTTCTTCATCTGTGTCGTGAGCGTTTGGACGGTAACTTGATAATAAATTTTGACGTTCAACATGCCATGCATGTTTCGCATCTGGACTATTCCATTATGCTGAACATCAAGGGGTTCCAGGTTCGTCATCATTGTTTCATCATTAGGCTATCGATAGCCGAACGATTACGCACGTGTATGAGAAAAGAAAGGATTTCACTATATACCAGCAACCGAAAACCATGCCGCAGTAGTGCCACGTTTCCAGCGTTGTGCTGCCCGTCGCTGCTCTTCGCACTAATGTTTCTCGGCTCTGTAGACACTGAAAATACTGTTAAACTACCATCATCGGGAATCGGTACGAGAAACTTTCGGCTGAACTCTCCGTGTAGCCAACGCGTAGGAGTTTGACGATGGGGTGACTTGTGCTTCTCGAGCGGTGTTTTTGCCTAAGGATGACTTCTGTCGTGACGTTACCATCAATAGGCTTGAGCTATATGAGTGGGCGCCGCTGATGGCTGCCATATTTGTCTTGTATTTGTTTTTTATGTCGTGTTTTTTGTGCTTGTAAACCAGAGTGCGTTTTGCAGCTGGTACATTAAAGAATATACTTACTTACTTACTTACTTACTTATCTTGTTTTCTGGTTGCAATAAAGTGAATTGATTGATTGATTGATTGATCGTGCAATTTGGAATCAGCTCTCTCCACTGGCAAGTTCTTTGTTATTAACTAATACCCGAAGCTCATCTTTTTGCCGTCTCAAGAATACTTTCTTTTTTGGGTTTTCACACTGGGAACGCACGCATCTGATCGGTGTGAACTGTGAGAGGTGCTGTAGAAATTTATAGATACAGTACAATACAATAAAGCAGAATGAGTAATGTTGTTAATATAACTAATGTTGAGCTGTTGTTTCTGCTTGAAGGGCAGAGCTGGTACCAATGACGAGGGTGGGGCTAATCAGGGTGATGCAAAGGATGGCATCATTCCTGAACCATCAACGAATAACGATAATTCCGGAGAAAACCCAGAGAGAAGAGGCTCGAACGGATCGCTGCGTGGTGGTACAGCTCCTCCGATTTCACAATTGGGACAGGCGGCCGAAAAGAAGCCGAACAAGAAGAAACTACAAGCAGAGCAGAGAATTAGAGAAAAGGTACTGCTGTTGTCAAAGTCTGCTTTTACGTCTGCGTCTCGTTTTATTTCTTCTGTTTCTGGTTTTAGTTACTGATTTACTAAATATTATTTATTTTATTATATTGTGTGTCTGTGCAATATTAGTATTAGATTTGATTTGTCTATGTTCTGCACTTATGACAACACGTGAAAAGGTCAATGTCCATATCTGATGGATGTTTTCTGCTACTTGGATGCAAAAGGAGAGTTTCCACGAGAAAAGATATTTTCTGCAGCTATGCGTGTTTGATCTGTTATAGCAGTTTGTATTGCCAAGAGGACTCCTGCTGATTGTAAAATTTATGGATGGTGTCAATAGGACTCGAGTAGTGTGGCGTATGAAGAAAAACAAAACATGTTTCGTTTATTGTTTTCCAGGAGTATGCAGAAATCCACCGTGCGGTGCTGGAGAAGAATCGAAGGGAGGAGGAAAAGAGAAAGCAGAAAGCGGAGAGAGAAAGAGCCAAACTAGATACGGAGTTTACGCTGCCAAAGTTGAATACCACGTAAGCTGATTAAGTCTCGCCCTTATTTCAGAATTCCCAATATGACTGTTATTGGTCTAAGTTTTCTACAAATGGTGCACATCGGTGTGATAATTATTATACAGTGGAGTTAACCTGAGAGGTCAGGGTTTAAAATTCCTGTAAGAGATTTCTGCTCCTCCCGTGCCTGTCAGTGCGATGATCAGACGGCGAGGGTGAGGTTTGGCCACACGGAGGCCTAGAAAAACGAACACTTGGAATCTAAGGCTAGCTATTATCATTCATCTTTGAAACAAACGACTGTGGTGATGCTTTTCGTTCTTCGTCTGAACACAGGGCTCGTGATGAGAATAAGATCGACGTTGTGAATGATTGTCTGCCTGACGTTGATCCGTCTGCTGAGACGACGCAGGACGAATTGCATCATGGAACATCGACAGAAATGAATGATGCAAAGGTTTGCAATTTGAACTGGAATCATTTATAACTGCTTCATTTATTTATTTATTAAAATGACATTCTGCTATAGAAGTATTCATATGTAATTTTTATTTATTTTATTTATTTACTGAGAATTTGATATAGCGCTCCTTCAAAAGTGTGATTTTTAAGCATTTCACAAATCTGATTCACCGTATTCAAAGTAGCTGCAACATCTACGATTATCATACATACCATTGTACAAGTATTAAAGCCACTCTAGCAGCCTGCCTACTTAATATTCAATCTTCATAGCGTTTAACTTTCTTAGCAACCATCCAGTTTAAACAACACATTCCTTAGCAGCAAATCTTCTTAGCAAATGCCTTCTGTTCAAATCGCCCTGCTTACCCATCTGCACGAATAGGCAGCACTGGCGTAATTTTGGGCCGTCACTGTATGAAAATATTTCCCCCCAAAGTTTCCTGTCTTCCCAGTTTTGTAAACCGTTGTAACCAAAAACACACTTTATATTTTTCTGGGATCTTATACAGTTGTGGCATTATGTCACATGCACACTCTTTCCAATGTTGTGATGAATAAGTCTGACGTCCATAAGCATGCTCTGCTGAAACACATGCTTAAGAAATCTAGTTTGTTTCGTAGGATCCAGAGACGTCGGACACGTCTTCACTTGATTCAGATGCAAGATTAGTGAAGCGGATCGAAAGTGGTCTCAGTCTGAAATCAAGCGGTAAGCATAATATGCTTATCTGTAGTCTGTCTTGTCTGAAATGTACAATGTTCGATGCACTTCCTGCATTTCTTTTTGTGTTGCACAAAACTTTTAGCCTACCTTTTTGTTTAAATGTTGCATTCCAGAATCATTGTTTTGAATATATGTATTTGAGTTGAGGGGAAAATTGATAAACACACATATATGCTTAGATAGATATGAAATTCCTAAGTGATCATAGTTCTAGTGTTTGTAAATAGATTAGTATATAAGAATAGAATTATGTTGTCTCCTGGACATTCAGTGGTAGAGAACCAGACACCAAAGCTTCATGCGCCAAACATTTTATAGAATTAGTTTGTTAAGTTTGAGCGTCTCTTCTAGATCCGAATTTTTTAGTCACCTCATTCGAACTGTAGCCATGTATACATAAACTTGGAGTTTGGTATATATCTATGTTAGTTGGTTTATTATATTTGGAAAAGATCTATGGTAGTTGCTTTACTGCATTTGGTATGTATATATGGTTGTTGTTTTACTATATATTTCCTTCTCTGTCAATTTCAGAAACAATCGATAGCTTGGGGATTGAATTGACGAGTGACAACGGACAACCCGGTGACGACATAAAAGCCACAGCAGCAGCAGAGTCTTTCGACGATCAACGTTTCGACGAGAATCAACCGCAAATCGGTTGCAACGGAGATACGGTCGTTCCCAACCAAAGCGGCGAACGCCAGAAGTTCACTCGCGTTTTCTACGGCCATTCTTCCAAGAACCAGAGCAAGAACAACCAGTTCGGCCGCAATTTCGACAGCGCCGACGGTGGGAATGCCGTCGTCGGAGGTCACTTCCCGCCCCAGAGGGGTGGTTACCGAGGTCGTACGGACAACCCCTATTACCGACCCCATGCGAGCAATTCTGGTTTCGTTGATCGCTCGTTTTACCGTGGCTTTCACTACAACTCGGAGAGGGATGGGCCGCCGAACGGTGATGACCATTCTGGTTGGACGAGTGAGGAGGCCAATGCTGGGTTTAAGGATGGGGTCGGTCGAGGAAGTCGGGGCCAGTACGGAAGAGGCAGAGGCAACAGGATGCGCTATCAGAACACGAGGTTTAGGAACGCATCGGACGACATCCACATCGATCCATCGAAGTCGGCGGATCACGATGAACCACCAGGTCGGGATTTCAACAGAAGTAACGGAGTTGTCGATTTGGATGTGAAACCGTCTGGGAACGGCGGCGCCTCTCTCGACTCAACTCGGAACAACTTACCGAACTCGGAGTTTGAGAGTCGCAGAGGCACCGACGAGTCGAATTCCCACGAAGGCAGCCTCCCACCCCCGTGCAATGGTCACAGAGGAGGAGGAGGAGGCTATGCTCCAGATAGCTCCGAGACTTCTAAGAGGGGATACTGGCCACGGTCTAATCGGAATTTCAAAGGTCAGAGAGGTGGCAACTTCAGAGGTGGCTTTGATGGAGGTGGTGGTGGCGGTGGAGGAAGATACGACATCAACCAGAATCATCACCTGTCTGGAAGCTATCGCTCGAAGCCTGTTCAGGAATGCTGGGATCCTGAAGACGGCCAGAGTGGAAGCGACGAGCGTCACATTGATCAGGTTGACCGCAGCTCAGCAGAAATGCCGTCGGTTGCTGAACGAGGCAAGGGACAGCATCGGGGAAGGAGACCGGATCGCGGAGGATTTCAGAGGGGTGGTCGTGGTGGAAGGGGCAGGGGTTTCAATTCGAGTAATTCACACGAACACTGGAACCAAGAATGCAGTGCCGGAACAGGAATTCATGTCGATCAGGTTGATAGCGCGAAGGAAACGCCACCAATTCACGAGACGAGCAACGAACCGTATCGTGGGACCCGGCCAGATCGAGGCCAGTTCCAAAGGGGTGGTGGTGGCAGAGGCCGTGGAAACAGAGGAGGATTCAGAGACCGGATGGGTGAATCACAATCCAGAGGAGGCAACAGAGCGACTGACTGGGAGCCAGAAAGGAGACGCTTTGACAGAGGATCGGCATCTTCGAATTACGACTACAAAGAGTACAACGGCGCCACAATGCAGTTTCACCGACGCAAGCAGGCGCCAGGAGACGCTGTTCAAGCGACATTTGTCGGTGCCACCAACACCAATACTTCAGCAGCGCAGAACCAGAGTCACGCAGAGGCTGCTCCAGCATTGGGTATGCGCAAAACTTTAGTTGTTGTGGTTTTACGAACGTTGATTTGATTACTTTTTCTTGTCTGAAATCGAGCTTTTTTTACCAATTCAATTTGTAGCAAAAGACGACTATTGCAGATTGTTTGGTGTTACTTTGAGAGGCGTTGTTTGATTATTGTACACTGTGTACACTGTACAGTGATTTTTCATCAAGTATGGAATTGTTGAGATAAAGAGATAATTGAAGACATGAATGCTTAACATTTTAAAATTTTGCACTGCATTGCCTCTTATTACCGATGTTGATTGACCTTGGCATATGCAGGCAATTAATTAGTCAGGACTCTGTTATCTTACCATCTGCAATCTGTGTTCAGCGTTACTCATTGCTTAGTTGACAAGCAGCGCAAGTCAAGCAGATGCGAATTTCTCCTCTGGTGTTGAATTAATCCTCAAACTACCTGGTGGGTAGTCAGGCGTAAAAAAAAATTGTTGTGTTTCCGGTAACGCGACCGACCCATTTTTAGGGCCGCGACCCAAATATTTTTGTAAAAATTTTTTGTAAAAAAAATTATTTTTTTCTAAAAAAAATATTTTTTTCAAAAATAATTTAATTTTTTTCACATTTTTTTTTACATTTGTATCGACATAACATAAGAGACGTCAACAAAATGAAATTAATAGGACTGTTTCTAGAGCAGTTTTAGGTGCAGACAGTCGGGAAATAGGCAGTTTATACTTGCTTAGAACACGTACTTTGTTTCAGCGTGCAAAAAAGACTAGTGGGGTATACCTTTTTCGGATAGTCACTGCATAAAAATATTTTACAAAATAAAAATATTTTCCGACCTACCTACCCAATTTTTTTTAGCTCTGTTACCGGAAACACAACATATTTTTTTTGGCCTCATAGTGCACTGACCACTGCCTTTGCATTTGTCATTGTGTTTGGTATGATGATGCCATTGCACCGTAGAGACCTGATTTATTGAAACAGTGAGGAAGCAAATTTTAGATTGCTTTGAGCTTGGTTAGCTTTGGTCTCATAACTTTGTTCATCATGCAGGAAAGATAAGTTTGTTTGATTTTTTTACAGATGGGAATGATTGGATAAGACGGTCGTCTGAAGGTCACTGGTCATCTGAAGGTCACCCGGGTGTTGACTCCGGTCCGAAGAACGTCTGGAAGGACCGGCAGGAGTTCTACGAAGGAGCGCTGCCGAGGAGCAAGGAGGAAGAGGACGACATGCTGAGAGCAGCTCTTCAGCTCAGTGAACTCGAAATCGAAGAACGACGACTTGCTGAGCAAGTGTGAGTAATATGAGTATTGCTCGGTTGATGATGGTGATCCTGTACTTTTTGGTTTTTGGCTTTTGTATTTTTATGTCCTTTGGCATATATTTCAATCTTAATTTTTATTTTTTGTGTGTTTGTTATTGGTGTAGTTATATGCTTTAATGTGTAATACAATGGTGTAGTGTCACTAGGAAAGATGCTGTAAAGCCATGTACTGATTTGCTGGAATAGAGTAACTTATTGCGGAGAAAGTAACTTCTCTGTACTTCGATATTTGGCTAAAATATATTTTTAGTCTGGATATGAATAGTTTTTTCATGAAATTGGATTAATTGCCAGAAATGGCTGATTATCACCGATTATCATCATTGTTATTATTCATAATTTTGTTTTGAATTCATTTTCAGTTCGGTTGTGCGGTTAATATCCCCATGAAACGATTTGTTATGATTTTAGCTTCTACTATTGCCCTATAGTGAACTTGACGATATAAATTGAGTGTATAATATCACATCATCACAAACCATAGGCGCAACGCCCAAAGGTGTTCGACACCACTCTCTGTCTGAGTCTGTCTCGTGTCATCTCCCAGTTTCTACAGGCTAGAGGGTCTACTCCATACCATTATATCTTGAAGCAGCTGGACCGCCTTGTCTGCTTGAAGAGAATGTTAGGAAAGAGGCATGAAGGACAACCATTGGGACAAGCCTGCTTTGTGTCCAATGCCTTCTCCACTGACTCTCTCCACCGGTCTGTCCTGACCGACCTGTGCATGTCTGCTTCACATCATGACAACTTGAAGCAACTGGGTCGCTATGTCACTTGTGTCGTGGTTTTTGCGGATTTCAATCGTCTTGGTCTTCTACTGCCAGAGTATCGCCACCCATCTGGCAAACCTTCCTCCTTTATCCGGGCTTAGGACCGGCACAGGGAAGTTGATGGTCCCCTGTGGCGGAGGATGGATGCAGTTCAACATCATGCCCAGGACTAAGTGTATAATAGTGCAAGAATATACCAATGTTGATGAGCAGATGATCACACAATGACTGATTGATTATTTTTTTGTGTCCTTGTGCTATTACTATTTTTGGTTTAATAAAGCACCTCTCACACACAGTCAGTGGCGTAGCCAAGAGGGTTTGGGGGATAACCCCCCCCCCCATTGGCTTAGGAAAAAACTTTTTTCAGGGTTATTTGTCCAATTATATAAGAAAAGACAAGCATCCGGCCATAAACCTCCATATCAGAAATTCCTGGCTACGCCACTGCTCACACTGCCTCACAGTATAATTTAATCAGAGGCGCTCCCAGTGCAGAGATCCCCTAGAAAGAGATAAGTCTTTTAAAGAAGCATGCCATGCAGTTGGTGATATCTGTTTCTTAATGCACGAGACTATTTCACATAATAGCTTCTGTAAAATTGAGCGTGTTTTATGTTACAGGCAAAGCTCGAGTCTGAATTTGTCGTTTACATCGAGTTCTATTGCCGGTTGTCCGTCAGAGACCGGTTGGACAGCAGACGTGCTGGACATCGTTACGGTTGACCTGCCACATCCTCCTCGGCAGCGACCGTCAGAGAATGCCGCTGTCACGGACGACGCACACACGAGGCTGCAGTCTCAAGACAGCCACGCTGAAGGCGATAGAAGAGAAATTGGGGTAGCGTCGTGCACGGTGGAACCGTCGGACGACGACGTGGAAAGACTTGTGGCGCCATCTGCAAGATTAAAGTCGTGGGCCGACGAGATGGAGGAGACGAACGACCCGGGTGGTAACAGTGATGCGTATCCGGGCGGTTCTTTGCCCGGATTCCATGCGGATTTCGTGCAGTCCCCGCATCTTCGGGGCAGAATAACGCCCAATTCGTGGGCGCTGATGAACTTTGGCGTTCCTACCGATGATGCGGTGAGTTCTGACGAGGCTAAGAATCTGGCGTCGAATCATTCAGAGAGAGTTGTTAGAAATGCAGTCGTGCATCCAGCGATTTCGCCTTTGTCTGCAATGCAGCTGAACAAAGCCGTGCTTGATGGCGTTCTTCGACTGAACGATGAGCCAGGCGCATCGGAGGAGCAGGTGGCCGCAAGGGAACCACTTCGACGACAGCAGTCGATGTTGGACGACATCGACGATGGCGTTGAAGCGAGGGAGAAGCCACGGAACCTCACGGCTCCTCCCGACGGCGTCCAAGGAGCCGCTACCGTCGACGACCGTGGCTTTCGAGGCTCTCCATCGTTTCCGCAGATTGCAAGACATCTCCCAGAAGCGGGGAACCATAGGTCTTCGGAGTTCTCCGCTGAGGAGGAAACCGTCGTCGGCCTTCCCCAATCCCCCGGCCTGCCCTGCCCCGCGTTTCCACCAGGTCCGATGCCGCACATGCCGTGGATGCAGCCCGGCTGTCCCACCTATTTCTTCGCGGTGCCCGGCTACCCTCCGTGGTATCCGATGCCCCCCTACCAGCCCTACTGGCCTTGTATGCCTTCAGGAGCGCCGACACCGATGCCCGGCGGCATGATGCCGATGGTTTCGCAGCAGTCTCTTGCACATTCCTCCAACGCGACAGATCAACCGCCGATGGTGAGTCCGGTCCACCTTCCGATGCCACTCCCGAACAGCCTACCGCTCCAGCAGGGCCACCCTTCTGCCGTCCCAGGCCTACCACCGTCCATGCCCACGATGCTTCATCCCATTCCGTTTGGGTATCCTCATCACCCGGGGGGCCACTTGGCCCCTCATCCAGGTGCAACTATGCATCTTCCTTTCGCACCCTACCCCATGTTGCCCTCCACCGCCTCCTCCTCCGAGACTGTTGACCCGACCGCACGGTTGCAGGACAACGATTTGCCAACGAATTATACGGACGAAAGCAAACGATGCGCCTGATGATCGTCGGCGTCGTCGGACAATAGGATTTTTCTGCGAACAAGAGTAAAAAAGAGTCTTTGTTGTGTTGCAGCCTTTGTTTGTTTAGTTAGACGACGTGCGGATCTGTACGTGCGTGCGTGCTCGCTCGCCGGTCCACAGACATGTTGATAAGTAGATTTACTCTCTGGTCTGTCGTAGGCGTGGTCTGCTTTGCCTCACGTTGAATACTTTATGCGTCTTTTTGCTTCGCTGGTAGTGTTTGCGTTGCAGGTCGATGCTGTTTGCGTTGCAGCTTCAAATGATCTCAGTAAGTAGTTGATGATGATGATGATGCGTTGGCTTGGTGTTGCGTTTGGCATTTGCATCCGTGTGTTTGTCAGTTTAAACCTTTGCATCTGCATCATACATTGATTAGGAAAGATTTGCCTCTCGCTTGGTCATGGCCATTAGATTCTTAAGTTGTAGTTTTGTGCATGCGTTAAAATATGCATGCAAGGATTATTTTAAACTCTATGTCGTCGTGCTCTACGTCTATGATCCAAGGTTGGAATTTGGAGTAAATTGTGCAAATTGAGTTTGATTAGCGGAAAGTTACAGTTTGGCTACTGTCATATACTAGTGGATTACTTCATCATATAATTATCTGTTTTAGTCCGTCGCTTTCAGTTTGATTTTGTGTTTTTTCTTGAGACTGTCAAACGTTAACATGTGGAGTGTAAACGAAAGTCACGTTAGCGTTAAGCATTAAAATTGATTTGATTGGAGTATATTGCGTTGCACAGGACAAATATTTGATTGTTTTTATGCCAAATATTTATGATGTAGATATGTTTTCACCTTTGCTTACAATATTGTTTCTACAACTTTAAAAAAAGTTATTTGGGTATTTTAAAAATTCTTTTGTCGTTTCTTAAAAAACGTTTTGTATCGTGATGGACTCAAGCGCATCTACCACGAAACTTTTGATTTTTTGTGATTAGGCAAGTTTGCTAAGCCAATGGATGCAGTAGGCCTTGACAGTGTATGACAGTATTGATATGACTGTTTTATTGACTTGTCATTATATTGATTTCATGGTGTCGAGTAGAACTTTGTGAAGTATTGTGCACGGCAATTTGAGGTGATGATATTCCCGACAAGGAAGACGTGCAAGCGCTCTCTGTCTTGAGTTGGGTTTTCGGTTGTAGTTGCGTAGGCCACGACAGGGTGTGCCTCTCTTGCAATTTCTTTCTTGAGTTCGAAAATGGCACGAGGCTATGCGGATTAATTTTCGTCATTTTTGTGTTTTGCACTTGTTTAGAATTGTCATTAAATTAGTTGACTTTGACTTTTTTATTGTTATGTGCACAAGAGAATTGGCAATGTTTCTGGCATCATTAGTTTGAATAAGGACTTTTTTTGTTCACCCAATAGGTTGTAGAGAAAAGAACAGTTTATTTGCACTGTATCCTACTTGTGCGTTGCGTCCTTGTTGGGCCAACTCGGACGTAATAACGGTAATACATTTGAGGTTCTGTACATAAAGTTGACTCCAGCTGTGGAAATCAGCCTCATGGTAACGCGGCTGCATGATGATATGTTTGCCAAGGATAGAGTAATAAGTTGGATTCAGTGTACCTTCTAAATGTGTTGTCTTTTGATTTCTCTTTTTGCGTGTTTCGTCAGACGTGTTTGTCGTGTTCTCTGTAGCACTCCATCGCATTCGATTGACAGTGATGATACTACGTCTGTGGTCTGTTCTTATGCGTTGTTTTGTGACTTATCGCATCCACTTGACGAGCTGTGAGGATATGGATGAATCGGGAACACTTAGATCAGAGTGGATGGATGGTGAGCAAAGGTATAGATGGATGGATATTTAAATGTGGATAGATGGAGGAGGAGAGGAGTTGGATAGTGTACGAATGGATCTATTTTATTGTCTTGCAGCTTCGAACAGTTGAATTAGTTTGTGTTGGTTTTGTGTTGGTGATTAAGTCATGCCCCCCGTCTGCTTGTAGGATTTGTTTTTCAAGGCTTGAAAGTTGGCCGGTGAACGTTGGGTGTGGTGGTGGTATCCCACCCCATCCTTGTTGCCAGTGTAAGTGGCAAAATGACATGCAATTTCTTGAGCAGGGTTTCCTGCGCTGTTTGAAAGTCATCCTTGATTTCTGTATAAGCTGCACAGTTTTGTACTTGTTTTCCCGAATAAACACAGTCTCATCTCTGCATTTCGTTGACATTCAATTCTTTGTGAATTTCTTAAAATTCACTACGCTGTGAGTCAATTATTTAAGTCACTACTTAATTACGCTAACAACTTGGGGTAACTTGGACAGACTATTCAACGCATTTTGATATGGTCATTGGTCATGTGTTAGAATAGAATTTGTGTGGTGGCCTGCTGGATAATTGGTTTAGTGTTAGCCTATTAGTGCAGCCATTATGCTTCAATCATTGAGGATGGTAGGATGACAGGAGTGCATGCGCAGTTGCTAGTTCTGCCAGTTGATGCCTTAAAGTTGTGGAATTAAGTAGTTTTTAAAAATAAATATCATTAGTACAAGAATAAAGCTTGGCATTTTGTTCTTAAAACTAGGCTGCAATTTAAAACTCAATGTTTTCATCATGGTTCAGATAGCAGGTTCTGTTATTACTGTCCCTAGGTGTAACTGTTATACTGGTAGTGATGACATGTTACTGGACTAACATAATATTACTTGTGGTGACCTGACCAGTGGTGACATGTGCTATTGGTGGCATGTGTGTTCTTGTTTCGAATCCTGGTGCCTTGTCTGAAACAATATTCTGTTCACACAATGGGAATGTTTTTGGGTTTCATTTCAGCATAACTTTGAATTACTAATGCATGAGAATAAACATGGCTCTGCGTTATCTTTTATTTGCTACTGATTATGATAAGTTTGACAGTGTTGTTTATTAAAGAATCTGAAGAAATCTAGTTATTGATGGAAGCTTTGTGCAACCGGTTCATAATAATTAAATGAAAGTGGTGTAAATGTGCTATATAAATTTTTCGGATACTGTCAATTACACCAGTGGGATCTTGGGTTATTCAGCGTAGGTTTCTGCTGTCTGTCCGTAGTTGACCTGTGCTGGTAACTAGCGGGAAAATGATTTCAGGTTGTTCAGTCTTTCTGCGCTGGAACTTTGCAGATGAAGCGAGGTGTTACGATGCTCCGGCTTCACCCGTGTTTCTATGGTTTTAATCTCTCTGCAATATTATGTCAAAGTGATATTCTACAGTCGTGTTGGTTTCCATAGCCAAAATGCACGCGTGTTGGACTAATAATTATGTTGTGTGTATTGTTTCTGGCCATTTAAAAAGCGCATCTCACAACAAGAATCTTTCAGAAGCATCCATTGGAAGTGCTTCTGAAACATAGGCAGGGTTTAAAGTGGGTGGGAACGGCGCTCCACTGCTCTCGAATTTCTTGGCTTGCGTTCCCACTGCTCACCACATGCATGGAACCCCCTTGAAACATGGGCGTTCCCAATAAAACTTCATCAGCGTTCCCACTGCTCACCCAAACCACTTTAACCACTGAATGTGGGCCAACATTGGTCAATTTTTCTCCTACGTGACTTGTTGCTTTGCTCAGATTGCTAAGAAAGAATCTAATCAGGTTATTAAATTATGTATTGAGCATAAGTCAAACATCGATCAACAGTGATGAGCTATTATTGTGATTGAAGGATTTATTGATCTGTATGTAAAGAGACTGAAATCCGTGCTTTCAATATGCACTGTTTTGCACCCTGATTTAAATACTTGAGCAGAAGAATTTGGCCCTCCCCTTCCAAACATTCCTGTTGGCGCCTAAGCCAAACATCCAACAGAGGTTACGACATGGCAATGAGAAATTTAGATCTACAGTCCACTAAATTGGATTAAAATCAATGAAGCTCTTCTTCATTCACTAAACTATCACTGCTGCCAATTTGCTGGAATGCAAAATAAAAATTATGCCATCAAACCAATAAATCGTAAAAACAAAAGTTAAATTATGCCATCAAACCAGTAAATTGCAGAAACAATGTATATGAATTACTGGATATTTATTTTATAATTAAGTTACTTAATTTTTGGCATGTAATAACTTTTTTATGGACTATAGGCTATGTTCAATGTTCATGTATATTCATTTACAGTTGGCAAGAATGGAGGCAGCGTCCATTCCAGGAGGGCAGGGAGTGGGGGGGATGTTAGACAGCACTGTCTGAGATGCTGATATCGGCGCAGTTGATGAACTCTTCTTGGGGTCCGCAGCCAACACATCCGACGCCGTCTGACTCGACGCCCCAACTGTTTCCTACAACATTAACAACAGAACAGGCCTGAACAATTGAAACGACAGCTTCATTGCTATTTTTCTGAGCAGTCGCCTATAATTAATTATTAGTGATTTCTTTAGTATTGTCACAATGCCCGACATCAGTCCCACTGTCGGCCTGCACGGACCTGCATAGCTATAGGAGCCAAAGTCGCTTGGAGTTAGATGAGCCATTGTGTATGTAAAGAGACTGAATTCCAATGGCCTAAGACTTCAATAAATAATTATAGGCTGTAGCCTAATTACAAAATAATGTCTTTTTGAGTTCCACAGTGTAATGGTACCATTTTTAAGATGTCATTTTATCAAAATTGCTCAATTATTTAATTTATTTCAATGTTCATAGAAATGAGTGTTTTAAGATTTCAATAAATATAATTAGGCTACAATAATAAATTTTTTATGTCGAGTTCAGCAGCTCAGTTTTGCTGCTGCTCGCTATTTTTACGAATAACTGCAGACGTGAGTGTAGGCCTAATGGCCTATATATATATGTAAGCTGACCGCAGAACTGGAACTTATCCATGTTGCCTAAGGCGGTCCTGAATTGCTGACCAGGATACAATTATCATAACAGACGGTGCACAAACCAAGCAATAGCTAATAAATTACCAAAATTGGAAAGCCGCTCTAGGGCCTAGTAATGATGTTGTTTAGCTAGGCCTATACAGGGTGGGCCAAAAAAAGTGAGAACACCGCGTAAAAAGTAGTATAATTGCATCAAAACTTGTTTCACTGTATCCAAAATAGCTTAAATTGTTTGCTCATTCACTTACTTACCTATTTAGCTATATGATGTCTCTATTTCGACGCATTTTAACGCAAAATTTACAACTCAAAACGTACAAGCGTGTAATCGGGCAGAAGCTCAATGAAAATGTCACTTTGAAACGCTTGCAACGCAGTCGGCAGCTACTTGAGCGGTTTCCTAATGAGAGAAGTGTACGATCGAAGCATCTGGTTTACAGACGAAAAGACATTCACCGACCCCACTCCAGTTAACTGTTTATTCCATTGAAACAAAGAAAACATGTAGTTCAGGAAAGTCGACTCATACGAGAACATGACCATTTCAGCCGCGCGGTATCTTTTATATCAGTTGGTGTGTCTCGAATGGGTAAACTAATATTGTGTTCGTTGAACCAGCCGCCAGAGTAAACAGTGAATACTATTGTGGACATGTTCTGAGACAAGGCGATATGTGATCGCCATAACTTCACATTACAGCAGCAAGATGGAGCTCCATCTCATACAGCGAGAAATACAATCAACTTTCTTTGGCAGGAGAATGTTAACTTCATCGAGCCAGACATGTGGCCACCGAACAGTTGTGATTTAAACACAGTAGATTATGCCATATATATGGGGTGCTTTGCAAGAAAAAGTCTACCTTCGGCGAAAATTTACAACAGTTGAGCAGCTCAAGTTGGCAATAATCGAACTTCGAAGAATGAAGAAATCTGGGACAGCGTTTCATTGACATGCAGTAGCATAAAACCGAGTGGCGTCGACGCTTATAAAAACTCGTTGAGAAGCAAGGAGGACACATTGAACATGATTTCTGATTAGCTAAATACTTGGCAAACAAAAATATATGAAAACAATATAATTAATTGAATTATGTTTGTAAATAACTCGCATTATACAAGGTGTTCTCACTTTTTTTGGCCCACCCTGTAGGTGTTCAAGGAACAAAACATTTAGAAATTTGAGTCTGAAATTTGAAAGATAGAGTTTGAGTAATTAACATATCGCTTTTTCTAAACCTACCGACATGCCATTTCCAGTTCAGAACGCAATGAGGAGACACAAGACCGTCCGGTAGCTTGACCTTAACCGTGTAGGATCCTGGGGTTGCATCCGACGGCATTTGGTACCTTGTGCTCGTAATGCCATCAATCACCTCCAGCAGATTGGCGTCAAGGCATTCCTGGGTTGTTGGAGCATCAACAGATTCTTCCCCACAGCACAGGCGAAACTCAAACCACCCCAAGTGCGTGGCAGTTATCGTGATGCTCACATCGATCACCTGTCCAACGGAGTACTTGCGCACTATGATTCCGTTGCCGTACGTCCCGCCAACCTCGTTCGGTCTGGGTGGCGCAACCAGTGATACCGCTGCTTGGCTTTTTTCCCAAGATCTTGGCTTTTTCAATCGTATCTTGGGATATTGGCTTTTTTTCAAAGGACCTTGGCTTTTTTACTTGGCTTTTTTTCTGCCCACTAAATAGCAATAATTTTAGCAATAATCCACTAAATAACAATAATTTAAGCAATAATCCACTAAATAACAATAATCTTAGCAGTAGTATAACCATGGCTCCATCTGCTGACTAGTATTCATCCGACTTATTATTATTCTCTGAACTGTTTGCTCTCTGCATAGGCCCTATTAGTTATTTGTGACGTCACGTGCAATTTCGCGAGATTCCGCGCAAAATCGCAAATAACTTGATAAAGACAAATCAAAGATATTAGAGTCTTTAGAGTCTAAAGACTCTAATATCTTTGGATAATACTAGCGCACTATGTTCCAAAATCTGGTTAGTATGTTAGAAAATCAGAGAACGGAAGTTATGGAACCAATAATTGGTTATATAAATTACATTATTTATATAAATTATTATTATTAGGTTATTTATATAAATATAAATAATTAATGATTTATTATTAACAATTTAACATACATTAATTTCAGAATTAATTAGGGGCCTATGCGTAATTTCATAAACATCACAATTTATCGGACAAAAATAGCTTCTGTTGAAATGAAAATAGGTGTCATTTTAGTGGGAAACGGACATTATCCCCCCCGGACATTATCCCCCCCGGACATTATCCCCCTTGAGGTAGGACATTATCCCCCCGGTCTATGATACCATCACCTAAAATGATGCAAAAATATAAGAATAGGCCTATGTTAAGGTGAATATCCATACATTTAGACATCACAGTTGAAATTGTTAGAATAGTTCAGGTTTATAATCGTATATTATACATGAAAATTACGCATAAAAATCTACAAGAATATATATGAGTTAAACCGTAGTTTACGTTGTTTAATTATTTTCATTATCGATATCCCGTACTTTACGTTGTTTAATTATTAAACGCCTAAAATCATGAATGTAACGCGCCATAAAACGCGCTATTCCAATTTCTGAACATTCGCAACCGGAAGTAGCAATATAAAACGAAAACGCGAGAAGATGGACGCTGGATTGACGAAAAAACGGTACTTTTTTATCCGACAACCAATTTCTTACATTCGATGACAAATATTTAGTGACGAAATAGAAGCGGGATTTTACGCATGAGGGTCGGTTAGGGCTCAGGTTAGGCGTCGTGAGGGTCAGTTAGGGTTAGTTTTAGGGTTAGTGTAGTCATTCTGCAGAAAATGAAGCTGGATTGATGAAAAACGCTTGAAAAGTAGAACCGGGATAAAGGCATTTTATACCTGAAATGGAAGCTGGATAAAGGCATATTTATAGTTGAAATGGAAGCTGGATTGAACCTGGCGATCCAGAAATTACGGTTCCACGACAACTGGTTCACAGACAACTGGTTCAACGACAATTGGTCCACGGACAATTCGTTCACCGACAACTGGTTCACGACCATTGGTACACGACAATATTATTGGCTCACCGGCAAATGGTGAATCTAAAATGGATGAAGGTTCCATATAGGTGAAATAGAAGCTGGATTGACAAAAATTACTATTGAGAAATGGAAGCCGGATTAATTATAAAGGGCTTGAGAAATGGAAGCTGGATGCATGTTGAAATACATGAACGATAATCATCCATCCAGCTTCCATTTATCAAGAATTCTATTCATTAATCCAGCCTCTACTTCGGATATAAAAATACCATTATCCAGCTTCCATTTCACCGGCGTTTTTATCAATCCAGTTCCAATTTAAACAAGAACATTTTCACCAATTCAGCTCCAGTTTAAGCATGAATATTTTCATCAATCCAGCTCCAGTTTGAGCAAGAATATTTTCATCAATCCAGCTCCAGTAGGCCTAATATTGTCGTGTAACATTTGCCGTGAACCAGCTGTCGGTGAACGAATTGTCCGTGAACCAGTTGTCGTTGAACCAGTTGTCGGTGAACCAGTTGTCGTGGAACCTAAAAAAATGGCCGTGAATATTTGGTCGTGAACCAGTTGTCGTGAACCAGTTGTCGTTGAACCAGTTGTCTGTGAACCAGTTGTCGTGACACCAGAAATTACTTGTATATCATTTATACACATGCAAATAATTTAACAACGTCACTTTTTGGCCACATAATTAAACAACGTAAACTACGGTTTAACCTATATATGTTAGGGTAGGCCTAACTTAAGACTATACAGGTCTAAATATACCCTTAAGAATATAGGCTATTACTAATTTATTACACTAGTCATCAAAATTAATGTTCATGGCAGATGTAGTTCATGGGAATGTGGATGTGTTAAGAACATTGCAAGTCTCATTTGCCTAATTAATTGACACTAACAACTCCTTGTGCCAGAAATGAATAACTAAATGACGCTAACAAGCCTCTAGTTTGCATCTGAATGGCAGTACTAGCAGCCTAAGTCTTATCGGTGACGGTAATAATAAGTTGACACAGCGATCAAAACCAGGGTAATCAGCAGGGGCGCCGTTAGGCGTACGCACTTACGCAAGTGCGTACAGCGCGGAAAGCAAAAAAAATTTTTTTCTCAAATTGTAAATTTATTATAAGCGATGAAATTCTATTGAAATTTTATAATCTATAGAATATACTTACTTCCTTACTTACTTACACTCTAATAGAGAGCCATCTTGGCATTGAGCGTCTTATAGCCGCCTAGGCCCTAGAGGTCTATGGATCCTGGGATTCCTGGATGTAAAACCGTTAAAACTTTTTTTTAAATTTAATTTTTGTTTGTATGTGTTTTTATGTGCACTTCTTATGGCCAGGGGCGGATCCAGGGGGGGCAATCCGGCCATGGCCCTCCATTTAAAACTGCCATGGGACGTGGCCCCCATTTGGTATGAAATTAGCAATATGCATATGGGTGTAGTGGCATATTGCCCCCCCCCCCTATTCGGAAAATGGCATGGGACGTGGCCCCCAGTCGGTTTTCAAGTGGAGGAGTAAAAAAGGTCATCAACTTTTTGGCGGATGAAATGGTATGATTTTCTCAAAAAAATTTGGCAGAGGACTAAAAAAAAAAACCTCATCAACTTTTTTTGGGACGGATGAAAAGTACTTCAGCCAAAGACTGATCCTATTTATTTTCGACCAACAACCAAATTTCGAAATTTGTTTCACCTGTCCCACCCCAGGTTCTAAGATTTTTGCCCCCCCCCTGGAAGAGTTCTGGATCCGCCACTGGTTATAGCGCCCCTTCAAGCTCTCTACTCCGGCCGAAGCGCTGAGCAATTGTGAGTGAAGGACTTGCCCAAGGTCCTTACGCGGCGAGGTGGATTCGAACCTGGAAAATTCTGGCTTCAAGGCGACGATAGCATAGCAATATGCCGATCTAAAGGTATCAAATTGCACCTCCTAAACATCACCCCCCGGCAACTTGTACCGTAACCGGTTTCAGATTACCCCCGGACACTAGATTTGCATAGATTTATCCGTCATCCCACTGTGGTTTGTAATCAATATTTTACTCGGAAAAAATAATAGCCTCGAAGCCATTTCTCCATGTAACTTCAGCGGCGAATTAGTATTTTAGTTAGAGATGAAAATATTCATAACATACCAAACCACGAAGTGGGATAACGGATGAAAATCTTCAGACCAAAACAAAAAGCGGGATTATTTTTCTGATATTTTTAGTCCAATAAATGCGACTATTTATGCAAATTACAGTTTGCAGAGGGGGTAACGTTTAGGAGGGGGTAATAATTTGAAGCCCTTAGCAAGGGCGTCCGCAGGAATTTTTCTAGGGGCGCAAACTTTTATATAATTGTCACATGGTCTAAATTTATTGGGTGACAGTTTGAATTTCCATATTACCCCGAGAGAATCCTATATCCTACCTATACGTTATGCGCCCAAAGAAAGATATATTATATAGGTTCAACATGACTGCCTTAAAATGGCTCCATTTGAGGTCGACACAGCCAAAAATGCGCTGGTCGCTGGGTCTCCGCCCCCAGGCCCCGCTGGGAGAGCTTACTGTAAAGACAAAACTTTTCTCTTTTACAATAACATTTTGATTTTTATTGTTATCCTGGTAGCTTGCGACACTGAAAAATGACTTACTCTTTAAAATTTTGCGACTTTGTCGTTCACAAATAGCTGGCAAACAAGAGTCTAAAAATGGCTCCATTTAAGGTCGAAACAGCCAAAAATGCGCTGGTCGCTGGGGCTCCGCCCCAGACCCCGCTGGGGGAGCTTACGACGCTCCCCCAAACCCCCCTAGTCGGGATGGGCTTCGTGCCTTCGGCACTCACAACTTCCCGCCTTCGGCGCCGCCACTGACGACCAATTAGGCCTACAATACAGCGTCCGGGCACTTTCTTACACTTTAAGCACTGTATATGTTATATGGAATTGAATTGGTAGGCCCTAGTATTTACGCCCCCCCCCCCTAACCAGAAATCCTGGATCCGCCCCTGAATATAAGCTCGTGCAAGTTGTGCGTACAGAAATAAAATCCTGGCGGCGCCGCTGGTAATCAGGTTTTATAAACTACATGACGAAACAGAGTAATTGCACAGAGGGGGATTTTGTCCGGGGGGGATAATGTCCTAGGTAAAATCGGGGGGATAATGTCCGGGGGGCTTTTGTCCGGGGGGGATTATGTCCGGGGGGGGGATAATGTCCGGGGGGGATAATGTCCTACAATCCATTTTAGTACATAATCATTAACTTGGCTTTTCTTGGCTTTTTTAAAGGCCACATCTTGGCTTTTCTTAAATTTTAGAGCGGTATCACTGGGCGCAACATCCCACGGATCTCCACAGACCCCGCATTTGCCGCCGTTCTGTTCCCACTGTGTCTGAAATCAATATGATGCGTAAGTTGATCGATCGATCCAGAAATCGATATGTCATCAACACACAATTTAATCAGAGTCATTATTTTGATAATTAGGCCTACTTGTGTACATGCATGTACACAACATACATTTGCGATTGCATGTATAAGCTTACGTTTGCACGAAGAATAATATTATGTGTGTGATTGTATATGCATGACATAGGCCTATGCGCAGCATGGCACATTTGCACATTATAATAGGCCTACGTACTCCTACAATTGTGCAGATGTGCTAATCTCATATTATTTGTGCGCATGTACGATTGTACGTAGGCCTATGTAAGCCCATGCATTTACTCACATACTTTTATGAATAATAAAAATTATGCATATATGTAGGCTATCGCTGTAGGCCTATGAAGCATACCCAGGTAGCACGCAGACGTTTTTTCAACGTTTGTTTTTAGTTGGGAACGTTGGATAATGGTTTGCGTTACATTCTATACGTCAGGATAACGTTGCAGAAACGTTACTAGAAAAACGGTTTCCCTTTCGTTGACACAACGTTTGCACAAAATTTTTCTTGGTGCTACATTGCTACACATGATTTATTTGCACTCAGATTGACCGCGTTTTCTATCAGATAAATACGTTTAAACACAAAATCAATTTAATTTAGCACGGTTTAGCAAACGTTTCGGTAACGTTTCAGCAACGTTTGAACAAAATTTATAAAAACTTCAGACGTTTTCGAAACGTTTGGGGAACGTTTCCATAGGCCTATAGGCTAACGTTCGGCTTCAAACGTTAGTGTAGCCTACTGTTCCAGAAACGTTTTATCATAATATTAGTCTATTTTTCATAAAGGTGGATTGTTGCAACTAATATCAACTGCACCTTACTTAGCCTATACCAGTTGAAGCCAAAATAGTTCGTTTAAGAAATTCCCGTTAACATTAAGGCAATTTTTAATTTATAAAACCTTCAGACGTTTTCGAAACGTTTGGGAAACGTTTCCATAATAGCGTTCAGCTGCAAACGTTACCGTAATGTTCCAGAAACGTCTTATCATAATATTAGTCTGTTTTCCATAAAGGTGGATTATTTCAACTAATATCAACTGCATCTTACTTAGCCTATACCAGTTGAATTCAAAATAGATCGTTTATAAAATCCTCGTTGACATTAAGGCAATATATATAATATATATCTTCTATAGAAATAAAAATGAAACTTTCCAATAGTTCCTGTTAACACCACGCCGAAACTGACGCACCGATTGTTGTGAAAATTTACCAAAACCTTCCATTCAAATAGCACCGTGTTTTAAGATTTTTTCACCCGAAAAAACGCAATCGTTTCCACAAAAAGTGAACTTTGCAATCCGTTCGTCCGCCATTTGTAAATTCAACACGTCCCACACGGTTCCCAGATTTCAGAAAGGCTGTCTCCAAACACAGCAGACGAAACATCAATGAGGTGGCGTGCTGTGACGTCATAAGCGAGTCGCGATTAATTTACCAAAGAGGCCGCTTTTAGGCCTTTTCCCAAAGCGGCCTTTGGGCTTGGAATGGACGGTGCAACGGAGGAAAGGAGCGGAGGGAGACGGTGGGAAGAGAGCGGAGGGGGAGGGGAGGTGGAGGTCAAGGGGGAAAAGGAAGGGGAGGGGGACGGAGGGGGAGGAGGGAAAGGGATGGGAGGGGGAGAAGGAGAAGGAGGGGAGGGGGAGGGGAGGGGGAGGGGGAGAGGGAGGGGGAAGGGAGGGGAGCCTCTTTTCAGCCACAGCAACGCGTGGCCGGGTTCAGCTAGTATATAATATATATATATATTTATTTATGCGGGCTGTGTGCATTATCTCTTTGTTCATCTTTTCATGCAGATATTCATCCACCAATCCATCCACCCATCCATATATTTTACAAGTATGTAATCACAGTCCTGCAATCATACATACGGCGAATCCTCCGCAGTTGAGTGCATTGTCGTCATAGTTGATTGGATTCTGGAATCCAAGACGCCATTCACTCGACCGTGACGGTGGATCGATGAGGTAACCGTGTCCAGACACACCAGACGGAAGCTGCATGCAGAGACCGAGGTACAGACCCAACACAACCATCAGATCGCATCTGAAGGCACAACTGTGCTTGCGTCTCCATGCGTTTAAAGATCCCAGACAGGGGCGCCGTTAGGCGTACGCACTTACGCAAGTGCGTACAGCGCGGAAAGCAAAAAAAATTTTTTTCTCAAATTGTAAATTTATTATAAGCGATGAAATTCTATTGAAATTTTATAATCTATAGAATATACTTACTTCCTTACTTACTTACACTCTAATAGAGAGCCATCTTGGCATTGAGCGTCTTATAGCCGCCTAGGCCCTAGAGGTCTATGGATCCTGGGATTCCTGGATGTAAAACCGTTAAAACTTTTTTTTAAATTTAATTTTTGTTTGTATGTGTTTTTATGTGCACTTCTTATGGCCAGGGGCGGATCCAGGGGGGGGCAATCCGGCCATGGCCCTCCATTTAAAACTGCCATGGGACGTGGCCCCCATTTGGTATGAAATTAGCAATATGCATATGGGTGTAGTGGCATATTGCCCCCCCCCCCCTATTCGGAAAATGGCATGGGACGTGGCCCCCAGTCGGTTTTCAAGTGGAGGAGTAAAAAAGGTCATCAACTTTTTGGCGGATGAAATGGTATGATTTTCTCAAAAAAATTTGGCAGAGGACTAAAAAAAAAAAACCTCATCAACTTTTTTTGGGACGGATGAAAAGTACTTCAGCCAAAGACTGATCCTATTTATTTTCGACCAACAACCAAATTTCGAAATTTGTTTCACCTGTCCCACCCCAGGTTCTAAGATTTTTGCCCCCCCCCTGGAAGAGTTCTGGATCCGCCACTGGTTATAGCGCCCCTTCAAGCTCTCTACTCCGGCCGAAGCGCTGAGCAATTGTGAGTGAAGGACTTGCCCAAGATCCTTACGCGGCGAGGTGGATTCGAACCTGGAAAATTCTGGCTTCAAGGCGACGATAGCATAGCAATATGCCGATCTAAAGGTATCAAATTGCACCTCCTAAACATCACCCCCCGGCAACTTGTACCGTAACCGGTTTCAGATTACCCCCGGACACTAGATTTGCATAGATTTATCCGTCATCCCACTGTGGTTTGTAATCAATATTTTACTCGGAAAAAATAATAGCCTCGAAGCCATTTCTCCATGTAACTTCAGCGGCGAATTAGTATTTTAGTTAGAGATGAAAATATTCATAACATACCAAACCACGAAGTGGGATAACGGATGAAAATCTTCAGACCAAAACAAAAAGCGGGATTATTTTTCTGATATTTTTAGTCCAATAAATGCGACTATTTATGCAAATTACAGTTTGCAGAGGGGGTAACGTTTAGGAGGGGGTAATAATTTGAAGCCCTTAGCAAGGGCGTCCGCAGGAATTTTTCTAGGGGCGCAAACTTTTATATAATTGTCACATGGTCTAAATTTATTGGGTGACAGTTTGAATTTCCATATTACCCCGAGAGAATCCTATATCCTACCTATACGTTATGCGCCCAAAGAAAGATATATTATATAGGTTCAACATGACTGCCTTAAAATGGCTCCATTTGAGGTCGACACAGCCAAAAATGCGCTGGTCGCTGGGTCTCCGCCCCCAGGCCCCGCTGGGAGAGCTTACTGTAAAGACAAAACTTTTCTCTTTTACAATAACATTTTGATTTTTATTGTTATCCTGGTAGCTTGCGACACTGAAAAATGACTTACTCTTTAAAATTTTGCGACTTTGTCGTTCACAAATAGCTGGCAAACAAGAGTCTAAAAATGGCTCCATTTAAGGTCGAAACAGCCAAAAATGCGCTGGTCGCTGGGCAGGGGCGCCGTTAGGCGTACGCACTTACGCAAGTGCGTACAGCGCGGAAAGCAAAAAATTTTTTTTCTCAAATTGTAAATTTATTATAAGCGATGAAATTCTATTGAAATTTTATAATCTATAGAATATACTTACTTCCTTACTTACTTACACTCTAATAGAGAGCCATCTTGGCATTGAGCGTCTTATAGCCGCCTAGGCCCTAGAGGTCTATGGATCCTGGGATTCCTGGATGTAAAACCGTTAAAACTTTTTTTTAAATTTAATTTTTGTTTGTATGTGTTTTTATGTGCACTTCTTATGGCCAGGGGCGGATCCAGGGGGGGGCAATCCGGCCATGGCCCTCCATTTAAAACTGCCATGGGACGTGGCCCCCATTTGGTATGAAATTAGCAATATGCATATGGGTGTAGTGGCATATTGCCCCCCCCCCCCTATTCGGAAAATGGCATGGGACGTGGCCCCCAGTCGGTTTTCAAGTGGAGGAGTAAAAAAGGTCATCAACTTTTTGGCGGATGAAATGGTATGATTTTCTCAAAAAAATTTGGCAGAGGACTAAAAAAAAAAACCTCATCAACTTTTTTTGGGACGGATGAAAAGTACTTCAGCCAAAGACTGATCCTATTTATTTTCGACCAACAACCAAATTTCGAAATTTGTTTCACCTGTCCCACCCCAGGTTCTAAGATTTTTGCCCCCCCCCCCCCCTGGAAGAGTTCTGGATCCGCCACTGGTTATAGCGCCCCTTCAAGCTCTCTACTCCGGCCGAAGCGCTGAGCAATTGTGAGTGAAGGACTTGCCCAAGGTCCTTACGCGGCGAGGTGGATTCGAACCTGGAAAATTCTGGCTTCAAGGCGACGATAGCATAGCAATATGCCGATCTAAAGGTATCAAATTGCACCTCCTAAACATCACCCCCCGGCAACTTGTACCGTAACCGGTTTCAGATTACCCCCGGACACTAGATTTGCATAGATTTATCCGTCATCCCACTGTGGTTTGTAATCAATATTTTACTCGGAAAAAATAATAGCCTCGAAGCCATTTCTCCATGTAACTTCAGCGGCGAATTAGTATTTTAGTTAGAGATGAAAATATTCATAACATACCAAACCACGAAGTGGGATAACGGATGAAAATCTTCAGACCAAAACAAAAAGCGGGATTATTTTTCTGATATTTTTAGTCCAATAAATGCGACTATTTATGCAAATTACAGTTTGCAGAGGGGGTAACGTTTAGGAGGGGGTAATAATTTGAAGCCCTTAGCAAGGGCGTCCGCAGGAATTTTTCTAGGGGCGCAAACTTTTATATAATTGTCACATGGTCTAAATTTATTGGGTGACAGTTTGAATTTCCATATTACCCCGAGAGAATCCTATATCCTACCTATACGTTATGCGCCCAAAGAAAGATATATTATATAGGTTCAACATGACTGCCTTAAAATGGCTCCATTTGAGGTCGACACAGCCAAAAATGCGCTGGTCGCTGGGTCTCCGCCCCCAGGCCCCGCTGGGAGAGCTTACTGTAAAGACAAAACTTTTCTCTTTTACAATAACATTTTGATTTTTATTGTTATCCTGGTAGCTTGCGACACTGAAAAATGACTTACTCTTTAAAATTTTGCGACTTTGTCGTTCACAAATAGCTGGCAAACAAGAGTCTAAAAATGGCTCCATTTAAGGTCGAAACAGCCAAAAATGCGCTGGTCGCTGGGGCTCCGCCCCAGACCCCGCTGGGGGAGCTTACGACGCTCCCCCAAACCCCCTAGTCGGGATGGGCTTCGTGCCTTCGGCACTCACAACTTCCCGCCTTCGGCGCCGCCACTGACGACCAATTAGGCCTACAATACAGCGTCCGGGCACTTTCTTACACTTTAAGCACTGTATATGTTATATGGAATTGGATTGGTAGGCCCTAGTATTTACGCCCCCCCCCCCTAACCAGAAATCCTGGATCCGCCCCTGAATATAAGCTCGTGCAAGTTGTGCGTACAGAAATAAAATCCTGGCGGCGCCGCTGATCCAAGACCACGCATTTTGAAGCAGATGCTGCAATTAATGACTTCTAAACCTCAAGTTTTGTACCTTCGCTCTCCTTTTCAGTTCGGTGAGCTCGATTCGTCCCCTGTGAACACCGTTTACGAGTCTATAGGACCTTCACGAAGCTTATAAAGGTTTAAGTTAGGCTTCGCCTCCAATTGACTCAATAATTTACCGGACAATATAATACATTTTATTTAAGTAGGCCTACAAGCTTTTAAGAGACAAACAGGTAATTAATAATCTCGACAGGGTTATGTGTATTGTGTAGCCTAAGAAGTAGGACTTTAACAGATAGTAACGGCGTTGCGAGCCTCGATTCTGTGATTAGTAGGCCTACGTGCAAATAACATAGAATAGCCCTTGTGTGTGTGAATTGCGAGAAGTCTACTGGTATTGTGACGATAAATTAATTATTTATGTAAGACTTTGACTCATCAACACCGCAGTAACAGTTGTTAGGCCTACAGTCATGATGCCATCTAATTTAGTGAAACTACTAATAGGACTGGGCTTACTTTCTGCCCAAGGCCGTAGACAGAGGGATGTTTTGGGTGTTTGAACACCCCCGAAATGGAAAATGCAGAAAAAAATCTATAGCATTTTCTAGTTCGTGATACAAAAAACCATGAAAACACCCCCCGAAATTAAATAATAAAAAAATTTCGGCGAAAATGGAAAATAAATATTTCCAAGATTTCGACCGGATGACCAAAAAAAGGTCATCAGAAAATTTGGCCGATAAAAGATTTTAAAAAATTTAAATTTTTCATGGCCGCCACTGAAAACACCCCCGAAATAAAATCCTGGCTACGGCCTAATTGTTTCTGCCCAAATCCCGCTATGCATTTTTAAGCTTAAGCCTATTGCATTATCATCGACAACTTATGCTATAGAAAGTAGGGCTAAAGAACCTCTCATGGGTTAATCCATGAAACATTCGTTTAATAGCCTTTAACTGTATAATTATAGGCCTATGGACGGTATATATAGACTTAATAATTTGGAGACAACTCCGCTCTGCTGCCCGGACTGTCATATCGAAGGTCTACACTGTCTACAACTCTACACGTTTCTTAGTGGATCAGCCGTCATAGTGAACATAAAGTCGACTTCTTTCGACTTCCGTGTGAATTAAACACGATATTATTGTGTGAACAACATGATCAGCAATTCTACAGCAACATAACGTCAAACATTTTCCACTGCGAAAGAATGCGACAACTTTATCTCAGTGGCGTAACAACCATGTAACGAAGGTGGACAAAATCCACGGGCCCCCGAGATCCAAAGGGCCCAAGCTTATTAAGTAAAAAGTTTCATGTACTTTTTCGGAGTTTTTCCATTTTATGGTTAGTTTCAGATTGTAGAGTCTGACCATATGTAGGCCCTAGGCCTATTCTGGATACGACGGATATGATAAATGATACACATGTGTCGTGTCTGTCGGGACTGTATGGGTCATCGGATTTGAGAGCATTTGACCCGTAGTAAACATCAACACTTAGTTGCACGTTATGGGCGGGGTCTTCGGTTATGGTATACGTTCATCCATGGAGGTCTAGGTTCATCCTAGTGACCGACCAAAGGTGCATGGATCACTTAGTCACCCTTAAATCATCAGTCAAATCCAGCGTTAAGGAATTATGCTTGAAATAGTATCTTCTTTGTTTTCCGCTCCATCTAATTCTAGCTGTGTGTGTGTGTGTGTGTGTCTATTTGTCTGTCTGTCTGTCTCTGTCTGTCAGACAGACAGAGAGATAGGTCTGTCTGTCTCTCACTCTCACTCTCTCTCTCTGTATTTCTCTGTATTTCTCTGTATTTCTCTGTATTTCTCTGTATTTCTCTGTCTCTCTGTCTCTCTGTCTCTCTGTCTCTCTGTCTCTGTCTCTGTCTGTCTGTCTGTCTGTCTCTCTCTCTCTCTGTCTGTCTGTCTGTCTCTCTCTCTCTCTCTCTCTCTCTCTGTCTCTCTCTCTCTCTCTCTCTCTCTGTCTCTCTCTCTCTCTCTCTCTCTCTCTCTCTCTCTCTCTCTCTCTCTCTATGCATTGCATGTGTGTGTGCCTGTCTTTGTCTTTGTCTCTGCCAATGTCTCTAGCAAAGCGTTGAAGTGACTGATACACACGGCACATTACAGTGTTCATTCCTTCGGGCTCATAATGTAACGGCCTGCTGCCCCCTCGTAAGAAAACCACGTGACCGGGGGTCCCACCCTTGGTATTGCTCTTCAGCCTCCCAAGTGGTAGGTGCCCGCCCTGGAAATTCAAATGAGGCGCCGCACTGTTGAAGGGGTTCTCTGTCGTCAGGTAGCTCTACAGGTCCATCTAAGTAGGTAAGATCCATGGCAGTCAACGCTTTACTTGTGGTAAAGTTATAGATTAGGGTTGGGTCTTCCACCTCAGGACGGGGATGTCTCTCATTGGTACCAGGAATGGCTTCGGTCGAGTGGCGACATATGTCTGCGGTCCTCGGTCTGAGGACGACGGCTTCCCCTAACGGAAGCCCATCAGGGTTCAACTCCCCTTCAACAGATTGTTTAAATCCCCCATCCTTAAGTGCGATCAACCCTTCCCTTCTCTTTTCCTGCATTACCTCACCTTCCTCGGGTCTGTCAGGGGTTCCTCCCTTCTTCTCCTTGGTTAAGTATTCCTCTAAATCTTCATCAGAGTCATCCTCAGACCTTATAGAAGTTTCCATGATTCAATGATTTATTAACGTTTGATTTGATATATTTAATTAAACAATTCAACTGATTATAACTGACAAACAGGGTTAACAATTAACATACGTGACTGGGCCTAAATATTGTTCTTCAATAACTATGCAATATGTCTTCAAAGTCAGCAGAATCTCCGTAAATAATCAACAGGCGTGCACAACCTTAATTCTAGTAATCGCGTTTTATAATTAACAGTCAGGTATAATGAATCACAATTCAGACGGTAGCTTTCAACCGTTATTCAATATCGACTTAAGTTTCAATTCTTATTGTCAGTGAACATTAATTTCTATTTAATTAACTACACTTGGTTTCGGATTCTGTTATGGAGCAATTAGATTAGTTAATACTTCCCTGGTAATTTCCGTGCAATTTGGCCAACACTCGCATTCAAATATGAAAAGAAGATCGGAAGATTTCTTGTCCGAATATTGGAATATATGACAATAAAGATTCACACAGAATCAGCTGCAAACTGTGCCAAAACCAGTCGCTGAGTCAACGGTATATTCTTATTCATGAAATCAGGCAATCAGCCACACATTCAGCATTTTTAGAGCCAAAATACACAGAATTTCTTGTCTTCACGAGCCGACCTCTTACTCCGATGAAAACCTCCAGTCGACTGCGCTTTTCGGCGGTTGCAGCGGTCACGTGGGCCGCATCGACCAATCAGCGACTTACACGTCGGCAGAATCTAAAAATAGAGTGTCGCAATGCGACACTCTCTGTTGCAGCGAAGTACTGCACCGGAGCCCAGTTCTAAAGCGGCTAAATCCGGAGGCCGGTCGCAAATTTAGCAAGGCCGCAAATTAATAAGTAAGTACGCCGAGCGGCCTAAAAGGACGTTAAATTGTAGCGGCCTTATAGAACGCTACAATAATAACAGTCACTGTATTCATTCATCTACTTTTATCTGGATCATCACTACAGTAAATACGGTGCCGAAACGAAAATAATCATAATTATAAGATGAATGCCATGAAACGCAATTACAGTTCTGGGAGTAGGGCTAAGAAACGAGCCAAATTCACGAAGTAATTCTATGAAGAACTACAGACCACAGTGAGTCTACATTACAGGCGTGTAGTGTGTACATGTATGTACTATGAACCTTTGTATGGGTGTCACGACAACTGGTCTACAGACAGCTGGTCTAACGACAACTGGTCTACAGACAGCTGGTGGCTGCTGGTCTAACGACAACTGGTCTACAGACAACTGGTCCAGCGCTTGATAAATGGAAGCTGGGTGAAAGTTTTTTTTACAGCTGAAATGGAGGTTGGATTGATGAAAAAACGCAATAGAAATAAAAGCTGGATGAAGGTTCTTTTACAGGTGAAATAGAAGCTGGATTGACGAAAATAATGCATGAGAAATATAAGCTGAAGGAACGTATAAATTTCAGATCTAAAATAGAAGCTGGATTGATAAAAAAACGCTTAAGAAATGGAAACTGGATGAAGGATTTTTATATCTGAAATCGAAGCCGGATTGACAAAAATATTAAACGAACGAGAAATAGAAGCTGCATGAGGTATGTTTGGATATGAAATAAAAGCTGGATGCATGTTGAAATACATGAATGAAAATCATCAGTCCAGCTTCCATTTATTTTAAGCTATAAAGTATAAAACCATTTAACGGTTTTTTTCATAAATCCAGTTTCTAATTCATCAATACGAGTTGTCTGTAGACCAGTTAATTGTCGTTAGACGAGTTGTCTGCAGACCAGTTGTCGTGGAACCGTTTTCTTGTTTTGCATAGAACCATTAATGTGCCTCAACAATTAATTGACTATTGATGACAGCGTTTAATACTGACATTCGTAATGCGAAACTTTACGAAAACTCACCAGTAGACCTAGGCCTTTACTATTGCGCTACCAAAATTACTTCAGATAAAATTATAATAGGCGTTCTTGTTTTAAAAATAGCCGTCTAATTGTTTTTACTGTTTAGTCCCGTTAATGGATAGGGGCCCCCAAGCTGAGAATGTCCACGGGCCCCCGGCTGAGTTGTTACGCCACTGCTTTATCTCCGACATTTTCACACATCTATAAATACCCTCTTGAAATGAGGACAAAGGGAACTGGTTTTGCCTTGTCTTCACTCTTCAACCTTCTTCGTTTGGAGAGTTGATGGCTTCATGAACAAGTTACATATCTTCATCTTTTCCTGCCTTCTGTCTCTTTCAGCATCCGATCTATTGACATATCCATCCAGGTTCTGATGTCGATCCACCCCATCCGCGGTCTACTTTGAGTTCTTGTTCCTGGCACTAGCTGTTCATAGGCCTACCCTGCAAGATCTCTTTTCCAAGTCTGGCCTATTTACCTTTCTTATCATGTGTCCGTTTTCTTTCTTTTGATGGAGTTGAAAAGATTTGTTTCCACTCCCGCCGCCTCCAGCACCCATTCGTTTGTTTTATTTCCCATCTATGACACTCTCAGAATCTGTCTTGGGCATTTCATCTCGAATGCCTCTATTCTGTCTTCTTCTATTTTCTTGATAGTTCGGCTTTCACTGGCCAGACAAGGGTCTGGTAACCAATTGCAAGACCGATAGCGATGAGACTGGCGGTCAGTGATTGCAGGAGCCATCAGTGAGAATTCCCGAAGGCTGGGGTTCAACCCCTAGCCATTCTCAGGATGCCATAGTAACTTAGTCCAGCGTTTTCCGAACATTTTTGGCTACGGAACCCTTCGCGACATGATAATATCATGTTATATGTTATTTTCTTGCAGAACCCGAAATAATTCCCCAATTTCAACTAAACGCATCGAGGCATGCACAGCGCCTGAGAAGCATACTAATTAATGTAGCCTACATAGGCCTACCGGTACCGAAGCACACACACGCACTTGTAGGAAGCGTTTTTATGCGAAAAATTAAACTGCACCGTTTTGAAAACCAGTAGCATACTCACGGATCACAGTGCTGGGAGTTGTCTACACTCTACAGTACACGAAGCAAGAATACGATCGAGGGTTTCTTCTCATGCAATTTGTTTATATTTGTCTTGATGCTATAGAAACCAAGATTTTTATGTCCGCTACGGTAGGCCTACGTCATTGGCTCATTTAGCCTACGCCTACTCGAGTTCTACTTTTTTGCTTTTGTTCAAGTACGCAGACAATATGAAAATCAAGTTGTGAGTAATACGTACGTGGCAATGTAAAACATGTTACCTGCACATTTTGCGCTGCAGTGCCAGTGAGGGTGTTTTTCAATTAGCCCATTCGATCTAGACATCGATCAATGAAAGCTAATTGAAAGTTAATTGAAATTCTACTTCATTCTCATGTGTAGGCCTATGTAGGCCTAGATAGGCCTATAAGAGGTCTTTAGTATTTACTGGAAAAATTAGGCCCCTCGGAATTCTCGCCTACTTCGGTTCTTTTCGAGTAGGCCTACATTCATTAGGCTATCACTAAGCTTATTCGTGGTAAAAATAAAATGTAGGCTGCAGGCCTAGTGGCACCGACATTTTTGGATCATCGCTCAATGGGTGAGGATAAAACACAGAAAACAGCTCATGGCAGTTTTAAACATTTTGTGCTTTCTCAGAAGCTGTTTGCTACACTGTATTCCAGTAAAAATATTCAATAAGATTTCTTTTATGTAGCCTAAGTGTTGTAGCTTTTCGCGGAATCCCTGTGCGGAACCCACTTTGGGAAACGCTGCAGTAGTATAGGCTATCCTACGTAATGTCCTCGCTGCACACCCAGATCTGCACTCCAGGTCTGCACTCCAAATCAACGTCTGACCTCCAGTTTTTTTATAATTCTCATACTGGGAGCAGGGCCTAAATGTGTGCACGCAGGGCCGCAGAGGCGCCGTTAGGCGTACGCACTTACGCAAGTGCGTACAGCGCGGAAAGCAAAAAAATTTTTTTTCTCAAATTGTAAATTTATTATAAGCGATGAAATTCTATTGAAATTTTATAATCTATAGAATATACTTACTTTCTTACTTACTTACACTCTAATAGAGAGCCATCTTGGCATTGAGCGTCTTATAGCCGCCTAGGCCCTAGAGGTCTATGGATCCTGGGATTCCTGGATGTAAAACCGTTAAAACTTTTTTTTAAATTTAATTTTTGTTTGTATGTGTTTTTATGTGCACTTCTTATGGCCAGGGGCGGATCCAGGGGGGGGCAATCCGGCCATGGCCCTCCATTTAAAACTGCCATGGGACGTGGCCCCCATTTGGTATGAAATTAGCAATATGCATATGGGTGTAGTGGCATATTGCCCCCCCCCCCTATTCGGAAAATGGCATGGGACGTGGCCCCCAGTCGGTTTTCAAGTGGAGGAGTAAAAAAGGTCATCAACTTTTTGGCGGATGAAATGGTATGATTTTCTCAAAAAAATTTGGCAGAGGACTAAAAAAAAAACCTCATCAACTTTTTTTGGGACGGATGAAAAGTACTTCAGCCAAAGACTGATCCTATTTATTTTCGACCAACAACCAAATTTCGAAATTTGTTTCACCTGTCCCACCCCAGGTTCTAAGATTTTTGCCCCCCCCCTGGAAGAGTTCTGGATCCGCCACTGGTTATAGCGCCCCTTCAAGCTCTCTACTCCGGCCGAAGCGCTGAGCAATTGTGAGTGAAGGACTTGCCCAAGGTCCTTACGCGGCGAGGTGGATTCGAACCTGGAAAATTCTGGCTTCAAGGCGACGATAGCATAGCAATATGCCGATCTAAAGGTATCAAATTGCACCTCCTAAACATCACCCCCCGGCAACTTGTACCGTAACCGGTTTCAGATTACCCCCGGACACTAGATTTGCATAGATTTATCCGTCATCCCACTGTGGTTTGTAATCAATATTTTACTCGGAAAAAATAATAGCCTCGAAGCCATTTCTCCATGTAACTTCAGCGGCGAATTAGTATTTTAGTTAGAGATGAAAATATTCATAACATACCAAACCACGAAGTGGGATAACGGATGAAAATCTTCAGACCAAAACAAAAAGCGGGATTATTTTTCTGATATTTTTAGTCCAATAAATGCGACTATTTATGCAAATTACAGTTTGCAGAGGGGGTAACGTTTAGGAGGGGGTAATAATTTGAAGCCCTTAGCAAGGGCGTCCGCAGGAATTTTTCTAGGGGCGCAAACTTTTATATAATTGTCACATGGTCTAAATTTATGGGGTGACAGTTTGAATTTCCATATTACCCCGAGAGAATCCTATATCCTACCTATACGTTATGCGCCCAAAGAAAGATATATTATATAGGTTCAACATGACTGCCTTAAAATGGCTCCATTTGAGGTCGACACAGCCAAAAATGCGCTGGTCGCTGGGTCTCCGCCCCCAGGCCCCGCTGGGAGAGCTTACTGTAAAGACAAAACTTTTCTCTTTTACAATAACATTTTGATTTTTATTGTTATCCTGGTAGCTTGCGACACTGAAAAATGACTTACTCTCTAAAATTTTGCGACTTTGTCGTTCACAAATAGCTGGCAAACAAGAGTCTAAAAATGGCTCCATTTAAGGTCGAAACAGCCAAAAATGCGCTGGTCGCTGGGCAGGGGCGCCGTTAGGCGTACGCACTTACGCAAGTGCGTACAGCGCGGAAAGCAAAAAATTTTTTTTCTCAAATTGTAAATTTATTATAAGCGATGAAATTCTATTGAAATTTTATAATCTATAGAATATACTTACTTCCTTACTTACTTACACTCTAATAGAGAGCCATCTTGGCATTGAGCGTCTTATAGCCGCCTAGGCCCTAGAGGTCTATGGATCCTGGGATTCCTGGATGTAAAACCGTTAAAACTTTTTTTTAAATTTAATTTTTGTTTGTATGTGTTTTTATGTGCACTTCTTATGGCCAGGGGCGGATCCAGGGGGGGGCAATCCGGCCATGGCCCTCCATTTAAAACTGCCATGGGACGTGGCCCCCATTTGGTATGAAATTAGCAATATGCATATGGGTGTAGTGGCATATTGCCCCCCCCTATTCGGAAAATGGCATGGGACGTGGCCCCCAGTCGGTTTTCAAGTGGAGGAGTAAAAAAGGTCATCAACTTTTTGGCGGATGAAATGGTATGATTTTCTCAAAAAAATTTGGCAGAGGACTAAAAAAAAAAAACCTCATCAACTTTTTTTGGGACGGATGAAAAGTACTTCAGCCAAAGACTGATCCTATTTATTTTCGACCAACAACCAAATTTCGAAATTTGTTTCACCTGTCCCACCCCAGGTTCTAAGATTTTTGCCCCCCCCCTGGAAGAGTTCTGGATCCGCCACTGGTTATAGCGCCCCTTCAAGCTCTCTACTCCGGCCGAAGCGCTGAGCAATTGTGAGTGAAGGACTTGCCCAAGGTCCTTACGCGGCGAGGTGGATTCGAACCTGGAAAATTCTGGCTTCAAGGCGACGATAGCATAGCAATATGCCGATCTAAAGGTATCAAATTGCACCTCCTAAACATCACCCCCCGGCAACTTGTACCGTAGCCGGTTTCAGATTACCCCCGGACACTAGATTTGCATAGATTTATCCGTCATCCCACTGTGGTTTGTAATCAATATTTTACTCGGAAAAAATAATAGCCTCGAAGCCATTTCTCCATGTAACTTCAGCGGCGAATTAGTATTTTAGTTAGAGATGAAAATATTCATAACATACCAAACCACGAAGTGGGATAACGGATGAAAATCTTCAGACCAAAACAAAAAGCGGGATTATTTTTCTGATATTTTTAGTCCAATAAATGCGACTATTTATGCAAATTACAGTTTGCAGAGGGGGTAACGTTTAGGAGGGGGTAATAATTTGAAGCCCTTAGCAAGGGCGTCCGCAGGAATTTTTCTAGGGGCGCAAACTTTTATATAATTGTCACATGGTCTAAATTTATTGGGTGACAGTTTGAATTTCCATATTACCCCGAGAGAATCCTATATCCTACCTATACGTTATGCGCCCAAAGAAAGATATATTATATAGGTTCAACATGACTGCCTTAAAATGGCTCCATTTGAGGTCGACACAGCCAAAAATGCGCTGGTCGCTGGGTCTCCGCCCCCAGGCCCCGCTGGGAGAGCTTACTGTAA
Organism: Lumbricus rubellus; assembly: GCA_945859605.1. NCBI lineage: Eukaryota > Metazoa > Annelida > Clitellata > Crassiclitellata > Lumbricidae > Lumbricus > Lumbricus rubellus. The sequence continues at coordinate 52,488,383 of OX243812.1, read as the reverse complement.
AGACAAAACTTTTCTCTTTTACAATAACATTTTGATTTTTATTGTTATCCTGGTAGCTTGCGACACTGAAAAATGACTTACTCTTTAAAATTTTGCGACTTTGTCGTTCACAAATAGCTGGCAAACAAGAGTCTAAAAATGGCTCCATTTAAGGTCGAAACAGCCAAAAATGCGCTGGTCGCTGGGGCTCCGCCCCAGACCCCGCTGGAGGAGCTTACGACGCTCCCCCAAACCCCCTAGTCGGGATGGGCTTCGTGCCTTCGGCACTCACAACTTCCCGCCTTCGGCGCCGCCACTGACGACCAATTAGGCCTACAATACAGCGTCCGGGCACTTTCTTACACTTTAAGCACTGTATATGTTATATGGAATTGGATTGGTAGGCCCTAGTATTTACGCCCCCCCCCTAACCAGAAATCCTGGATCCGCCCCTGAATATAAGCTCGTGCAAGTTGTGCGTACAGAAATAAAATCCTGGCGGCGCCGCTGCAGGGCCGGATTAAGCAATGTGGGGGCCCTGTTCGGGAAGAAAATTTTTTAGTCATCTGGCGAAATTTTCGGGAAAATCATACCATTTCATCCACCCAAAAAGTTGGTGACCTTTTTTAGTCATCTGGCGAAATTTTTCGGAAAAATCATGCAAACAAATTTTTCACGCATTTTGTGGGGGCCCCCTAAAGTGCGGGGCCCCTGTTCGGCCGAACATGTTGAACATGCCTTAATCCGGCCCTGTGTGCACGATAAAGTAGAACACACAATAAAGTGTCATAAGTTCATAACTCGGTCAAAACTTATTACCATTGTTACGACCACCTCCTAAAGCCGATTAGAAATATTCATGCGTTTCACAAGTTTGTGAGTGTTTAAAGTGCAGCATCGAGAAATGGAAATTTGAATTTCCAACATGCAAAGCTGAAAGGAAGTGAAATTCAGCTAAGCCCCTGCATGGTATTCAAAATGTTCTCCTTGTTCACGTATATAGCCTACACACGACAGTAGACGTAGACGCTACTGTTTGATGGTCTGGACTCTGGTCGATGATCACGCGGTCAAACAGCTGTCACTCTTCAATCAGACGCGCCCTACGGTTATCGACGTCATGAATAGTGGAACGAAAAACGCGATCTTCCAGTATATGTAATCCGGTTCGAGGTCTGGACTCTGGATGTTGGGCGGCCACAGCTTCGGAATGTGAAGCCGAGTGTCTTCCGGAAGCGCCGGAAGAGATATACTGCCTTTTAGTGCAGCCATTAGCCTATGGCTCAATCCTTGATGATGGTAGGATAACAGGACTTTACGCGCAGTTGCTAGTTCTGCCAGTTTATATAGGCTATCTTAACATTGTGGAATTAAGTAGGCTAGGTTTTAATAATAAATATCATTAGTGCAAGCAGAGCTCAAGTGGCATTTTGTTCTTAAAACTAGGCTGCAATAATTTAAGACTAAATCTTTTCGTCATGGTTCAGCTGGATGATAGGTTTTGTTATTACTGTCCCTAGGTGTTACTGTTATACAGGGTGGGCCAAAAAAAGTGAGAACACCTCGTAGAATACGAGTTATTTACAAATATAATTCAATTAATTATATTGTTTTCATATATTTTTGTTTGCCAAGTATTTAGCTAATCAGAAATCATGTTCAATGTGTCCTCCTTGCTTCTCAGCGAGTTTTTCTAAGCGTCGACGCCACTCGTTTATGCTACTGCATGTCAATAAAACGCTGTTTTTCTTCATTCTTCGAAGTTCGATTATTGCCAACTTGAGCTGCTCAACTGTGGTAAATTTTCGCCGTAGCCCGAAGGTAGACTTTTTCTTGCAAAGCTTCCCATATGGCATAATCTACTGTGTTTAAATCACAACTGTTCGGTGGCCACATGTCTGGCTCGATGAAGTTAACATTCTCCTGCCAAAGAAAGTTGACTGGATTGTATTTCTCGCTGTATGAGATGGAGCTCCATCTTGCTGCTGTAATGTCCAGTTATGGCGATCACATATCGCCTTGTCTCAGAACATGTCCACAATAGTATTCACTGTTTACTTTGGCGCCTGGTTCAACCAACACAATATTAGTTTTACCCATTCGAGACACACCAACTGATATAAAGATACCGCGCGGCTGAAATGGTCACGTTCTCGTATGAGTCGACTTTCCTAAACTTACATTTTTCTTTGTTTCAACGGAATGAACAGTTTACTGGAGTGGCATCGGTGAATGTCTTTTCATCTGTAAACCAGATGCTTCGATCGTACACTTCTCTCATTAGGAAACCGCTCAAGTAGCTACCGACTGCGTTGCAAGCGTTTCAAAGTGACATTTTCATTGAGCTTCTGCCCGATTACACGCTCGTACGTTTAGAGTTGTAAATTTTGCTTAAAATGCGTCGAAATAAAGACATCATATAGCTAAATAGGTAAGTAAGTGAATGAGCAAACAATTTAAGCTATTTTGGATACAGTGAAACAAGTTTTGATGCAATTATACTACTTTTTACGCGATGTTCTCACTTTTTTTGGCCCACCCTGTACTTGTAGTGGTGACATGTTACTGGATTAACATAATATTACTTGTGGTGACCCGACCACTGGTGACATGTGCTAATGGTGACATGTGTGTTGTTGTTGTTCTTGTTTCGAATCATGGTGCCTTGTCTGAAACAATGTTCTACGCACAATGGGAATGTTTTTGGGTTTCATTTCAGCAGAGTAATTAATTATCAGACTGCAGTCTGAGCTCATTTGGGCTTTAACTTTGAATTACTAATGCAATTCAAACGTGAAAATAAAACATGTCTCTGCGTTAGCCTATCTTTTATTTGCTACTGATTATGATAAGTTTGACAGTGTTGTTTATTAAAGAATCTGAAGAAATCTAGTTATTGGTATAATGTGGTTTGTACAACCGGTTCATAATAATTATATGAAAATGGTGTAAATGTGCTATATAAATTTTTCAGATACTGCCAATTACACTGGGATATTGGGTTACTCTGGGGAGGTTTCTGCTGTCCATCTGTGGTTGACCTGGGCAGCTAACTAGGCCTAGTGGAAATATGATATCAGGTTTTATTTGAGTCTTTCTGCGCTGGAACTTGGCAGATGAAGTGAGGTGATATACGATGTTCCGGCTTTCACAACCCTGTTTCTAATGTTTTAATCTCTGTGCAATAATATTATGTCAAAGTGATATTCTACAGTCGTGTTGGTTTTCCTAGCCAATGCATGCACGTTGGGATAATGTATTGTATTGTATTGTGTATTTATCTGACCATTTATAAGGTGCTTCTTGCAGTACAAGAATCTTTCAGAAGCACTGGGAGCCCTTCTGATATTATCTAGGCCAACATTGGGCTTCTGTTGGTCAATTTTTCTCCTACATGGCTCGTTGCTTTGTTCTCATTAAGAAATAATCTCAATCAAATCAAATCAAATCAAATCAGTTTATTTCCTGAATACGCACCAAAAATAACAATCAAGGCAGTGAACAGGGAATTGTACATATTTAGTGATATCAAGGGGAGACCCGGAAGGGATGGAAATCCCGCTAATTGGGCCACCCAGTAATCATTGAATTGCAAGGCATAATATACAGGACATGACAGCCGGTTTAAACGATTGCAGAAATAGAAATATAATCAGGACAGAAACTTATTAATAGAGGATAGATAACACAACTTAACTAACACTTAACTAACACTTAACTAACACTTAACTAACACACCCAATTCAACACAATAATTCAAGCAGTTCGATTGATAATATAACAACGTAGGCGTTTCTTGAAGATATGAAGACCATGTAATTGACTGATAGCTGAGGGGATACTGTTCCAAATATTAGCACCAGTATATCTGATCGAAAATAAACGAGTGTTAGTATGAGCAAATGGTTGTCTATACAAATTTGAACTTCTTGTGGAATAGGAATGAAAATCAGAGGCACGGAAGAACATTTGTCTATAGCTCTATACGCTACTGGTAACAAGTTGTGCTCATATCGAAACATAAATTCACCTATCTGAACCGTCCTAATTTGTTCAATCTTTAGTAATTTAAATTCCAGAAATAGCTGATGAGTATGAGAATTGTATGGAACATTAGCCACATAACGAATAACACGTTTCTGTAGAATTGTTAGTTTTTGTAAATTGGATTTATAAGTTGAAGCCCATATTATATTGCAGTAGGTAAGATATGGGTAGATGAGTGTATAATAAAGGGTTAGCCTAACATGGGGAGGCAGCAAGAAGGAAGCTCGTTTTATAATACCGATATTCTTGGCAATTTTAGAAGAGATAGCTTTAATATGATCTTTCCAAGACAAATGCTGGTCTAACACAACACCTAAGAATTTAGTTGATGTTACTTGTTTAATGGAATGGCCATCAATGTACAAATTATTTTCGTTGGTGAAAGAAATTTTTCTATGGGACCTAAATAGAATGTAATTAGTTTTATCAAGGTTTAATGATAGTTTGTTGGCACGAAACCAATTAGCAATTTGAGAAAGTTGGCCATTCACTATTTGATAAAGGCTGGTAAGGGAGCTGTGGGAATAAAAGATATTAGTGTCATCTGCAAAAAGGATGAAGTACATAAGTGGGGATGCGTTAGGAAGGTCATTAATGAAAAGAAGAAATAATAAAGGTCCAAGGTTCGATCCTTGTGGAACGCCAAACAGAACAGAACGCATCATTGAATAGGCACCATTGCAGTAAACAACTTGTGAGCGATTTTCAAGGTAACTAGCAAACCATTTATGTTGGACTCCTCTTATACCATAATTATTCAGTTTTTTAAGTAAAATATCATGGCTCACCGTGTCAAAAGCCTTGGCCAAGTCAAAGAACACTCCAAGGAAAAATTCATTATTTTCAATTGCTTCAGATATTTTGTCCTGAATACTTAGTAAAGGCAATGAGGGGGAGTGACCAGCCTGGAATCCATGTTGAGATGGGTATAAAATGCTAGATTTTTCAAGAAAGCTACTCAGTCTTTTATACATTAGTTTTTCAAATATCTTAGCAAAATATGGAAGTACAGAGATTGGTCTATAATTAGCTACGTCACTCCTCTCACCTCTTTTGAAAATAGGTACGACTTTAGCAATTTTTAAAGCACTAGGAAAAATACCGGTGTTAAAGGAACAATAATTGACAATTTCAGATAGTGGTTGAGCAATAATATTAATGGAGGGGGATGCAACAAAAGGATCAATATCATCAATACCTTTACTATGGGATAAACGAATGGTTTGGTTCAGTTTAATTATTTCCTTTGAAGTTGTATCTTCAAGTCCGAAAGAGTTGGTAATAGGAGGGCTTAAATAACTCTCAAGTGGAGAGAGCGGATCAGGAATATTTTTTGCCAAATTTTGGGCAATTTCTGTGAAGTAGCTATTAAATTTATTGGCTATTTCTTCAGGATCCTCAATCTTAACCCCGTCAGAATTTAAGGAATTGATTACCGATTCATTATTTGTTAATCCAATAGCTGAGCGAATAACATTCCAGGTTTTCTTTAGGTTATTACTACATTTACAAAATTCTTCGGCATAATAATTTATTTCAGCTCTTTTTCTAATAGATTTGAATTTGTTTCGGAATGTGATAAACTTCTTTCTATTAGTTTCATTTGGATTTTTTATATATTTTAAGTATAACGAATTTTTAGTTTTACAGGATTTTAGAAGACCTTGAGACATCCACGGGTTTTTTAAAGTGACCTTCCGCCCTCTACTGACAGAAATCGGAAAAACTCTATCATATAGCTCTTTATAAATAGTCATGAAATCGTCATAAGCTTTATTTGGGTCATAGTTAATACAGGCCTGAGTAATTGGGGACCAATCGATAGTGGACAGCGCCTCTTGAAAGGTGCTAATTCCCTCATTAGAAATTATTCTAAAATTATCTGTTGCAGATTTAGTGGGTAGCTTAGTTTCACAATTTAAATGAACAAAAGTAGGCAAGTGATCAGAAATATCGGAAGTAATAATCTAATCTAGTTATTATTGTGTATTGAGCATAAGTCAAACATTGATCAACAGTGATGAGCTATTATTGTGAGTGAAGGATTTATTGATCTATAGCCTATCAGTGCTTCTTAACCTTTTCAAGGGAGCCGAACCCCAAGAGAAATCCATGGCCACTCACCGAACCCCTCAAATTTGAACAAGGTCGTAGCTAGGATTATATTTTGGGGGTGTTTCTTTGGGCGACGAAAAATTTTTCCTAGGCCCAAAAAAGTTGATGACCCTTTTGTTGTCTGGTCGAAATCTCGGGAAAACCATACTATTTTCCCGGCCAAAAAGTTGATGACCTTTTTTTTAGTCATTCGATCGAAGTTTTGTTCCTCTCATTTGGGTGGGGGGTGGGTGTTTTCATGGTTTTTACATCATGTGCTATTAAATGCGTTATATTATTTTTTACATCGAACAATATTTTTTTTAACTAATGAGAACAAAAGAAAATAAAAAATTGTAAAAAATGTGATACAATATTAATACATTCAAAATAAGAACTACTAACAGCTAACTACCAATTGCATCCTAATGTGTCCTTTGTTGTTGCCGTTTGGAAACAATTTGAGAAATACGTGGCTCTTTTTAAAATAAAAGTCGAAAAATTAAAACAAAATAGCAAATGATACTCACTGACCCTAAATATGTATATATTTCAGAGGACCTCTGCCGAACCCCTGGCACTGGCTCATCGAACCCCAGGGGTTCGGTCGAACACTGGTTAAGAAACACTGATCTACACCGTGAGTCAAAAAAAGTAAGCCAAATTGTTTTTCATATATCTCTAATGCCTGATAACATATCACGCTAAAAATTTTCCAAATATTTAGAGAATTGGACCAAGAATATGATTCCAAAATTTCATGGGATAAAATTGAACGGATAAAAAGATATGAATCTGTAAACTTCATATGCCGAAATTGCCGTTTACAAGCAATTTTTTTGTCAGTTTCAATAAAAAGTAAGCTAAACTGTTTTTATTATATCTCCAATGCCAGCTAATTAATCATACTAAAACTTTCCAGATATTTAGATAATTGAACCTAGAATAGGATTCCAAAATATCATGTAATAAATTTGAACGGATAGAAAGATATGAATATTTGAACTTCATCTCCGAAATTTCAGTTTTCAGCAAATCTGTTATGGTGCTGGTTCTAGGGGGTTTGACCACCGGACGATTGACCACCGGGCGATTGACCACCGGACGATTGACCACTGCGGACGTTTGACCATCGACCTATTGACCACCGGACGATTGACCACCGGACGATTGACCATCGCTTGATTTTTATAAAACTTTACGACACAGACTTAATGTACCACATACTCTATTTAATATGTAGCCTAGTCGAATAATAATACGAAGTAAAGCGTTATTAAAAATGTGTTTATGCACCGTTAACTACGATATTAGATAAATGTGCAACTGCACAATAAAAAGTTAAAAACATCTGTTTGTCCATAAGATGAAGCACATAATAAGAATTAAAAGAAGCCGACGATATTTATCTTTAGCCTATATATATACTGGCCGTAAATACGAAATTTCACAGGTCTACATATAATAATTAAAAGAAGCCGACGATGTCTATCTTTACTAAAGCGGTAAATACTACATTTTCTGTCATCATTAGTTAATAAATTTAAGTCACCACTAGACCGATGGTCAATCGTCCGGTGGTCAATCGTCCGGTGGTCAATAGGTCCAATGGTCAAACGTCCGCAGTGGTCAATCGTCCGGTGGTCAACCGTCCGGTGGTCAATCGTCCGGTGGTCAAACGTCCGCGCACCGTAGGTGCTCGCTGCAGTTTTGATGCCTGATAATTCCCAATTTTGGTCTTCAGTGATCCTGGAGTAAAATTTTACGGAATATAAAGTGTGGAGCATGCATAATGAAAGACCGAGTCTACCAGACAACAATCCATAATATAAACGATCTGAAGCAACGCTTGTTGGAAGTGTGGGATGGCCTGGACCAGAGGATAATCGACGATGCTGTTGCCTAATGGCGCCGGCGCCTCAAGGCTTGCGTGCAAGCTGAAGGATGACATTTTGAGCATCTTATTTAATTAAATAATCAAATCATACTGTTGGGGTCATATTGTTAGTTCAATTATCTACATATCTGGAAAATTTTAGAATGATTGATCATCAGGTATTAGAGATATGAAACAAAGTTTGACTTACATTTTACTGAATCTGACAGAAAATTGCTTGTAAACTGCAATTTCGGCATATGAAGTTTAAAGATTCATATCTTTTTATCCGTTCAACTTTATCTCATGAAATTTTGGAATCATATTCTTGGTCCAATTCTCTAAATATTTGAAAAATTTTAGCGTGATATGTTATCAGGCATTAGAGATATATGAAAAACAATTTGGCTTACTTTTTTGACTCACGGTGTATATGTAAAGAGACTGAAATACGTGCTTTCAATATGTACTCGCATCCTGACGTACAGACTTGAGCAGAAGGATTTGTCTGGAATTGTCCCCCCTTCCCCTACAAACATTCCTGTTGGCGCCTAGGGTAATCCAGCAGAGCCTGCGACAGTCATGGCAATGACGAATTTTGATCTACACTGGGCTAAAGTCGAGATCAAACTCTTCTTTGGTCACTAAACTTACACTGCTCCTATTCTGCTGGAATGCAAAATAAAAATTATGCCATCATACCAGCAAATCGTAAAAACAAATTAGTTAAATTATGCCATCAAATCAATAGAATCTTTTGTTGCAAAAACAATATCTATGTGAATTATTGGATATTTATTTCATGATTAAGTTATTTTATTTTTAGCTTGTGATAACTTTTTCTAGATTATAGGCTATGTTCAATGTTCATGTAGGCTATATTCATTTGCAGTTCTCGCTGACTTCTGAGTCTCTTATATATACGAGCCGCAGGAATGGGTGGGAGCGGCGTTCTCCCATTCCAGGTGGGGGGGGGTGTGAAGTTAGACGTCACTGTCGGTGATGCTGATATCGGCGCAGTTGATGAACTCCTCTTGGGGTCCGCAGCCTATACATCCGACACCGTCTGACCCAACGCCCCAACTATTTCCTACAACATTAACAATAGAACAGGCCTGAACAATTGAAACGACAGCTTGTTATTTTTCCGAGCAGTTGCCTATTATTATTAGTGACTTCTTTAGTGTCGTCGTCACAATGCCCCGACATCAGTCCCACTGTCAATCGGTAGCCTACGTGGCCACCCCACCCCTAAAAACTCATCGGATTTGGAAAAATTGCGTGGGTCACCTTTTAGCCTGGGGAGTGCTAAAGCACCCTCCAGCACCTCCCTGGTTGCACCACTGTAAACCACAAGTAAAAACTATTATCATTTCGTCAAATTTTTCTGGGGGAATTCTCATTCCCGGTGAATTTTCCACCCTCAGAGACGTCTATACATTAAGCAGCCAGATAGCTCGAACTGAGACCTTACGTGGGATGCCAGCATTTCCTTGGACATAAGAGGAGTCTCAAAATGGGAATGTGTTGGTCCTTGGTGCGCTCCATTGCTGGCATCCAAGAATAATTGCATTAACGTCTCAGGGGTTTCGGCAGGTTTGAGTATAATTTAAGATATCGTTTTGCAAAACCTACCGGCATGCCATTTCCAGTTGAGAACGCAATGAGGAGCCACAAGACCGTCCGGTAGCTTGACCTTGACAGTTTTGGATCCTGTGGTTGCATCCGACGGCTGTTGGTACCTTGTGCTCGTAATTCCACCAATCACCTCCAGCAGATTGGCGTCAAGGCATTCCTGGGTTGTTGGAGCATCAACAGATTCTTCCCCACAGCACAGGCGAAACTCAAACCACCCCAAGTGCGTGGCAGTTATCGTGATGCTCACATCGATCACCTGTCCAACGGAGTACTTGCGCACTATGATGCCGTTGCCGTACGTCCCGCCAACTTCGTTCGGTCTGGGTGGCGCAACATCCCACGGATCTCCACAGACCCCGCATTTACCGCCGTTCTGTTCCCACTGTGTCTGAAATCAATATGATGCGTAAGTTGATCGATCGATCCAGAAATCGATATGTCATCAACACACAATTTAATCAGAGTCATTATTTTGATTACTTAATTGTGTACAAGCTTACAACATATATTTGCGAATGCTTCAAATAGGCCTACGCTTGCACGAAGAATAATATAATGCGTGTGTGATTGTAGGCCTATATATATATATATATATATATATATATATATATATATATATGTGCATGTGCATATATATATATATATATGCATATGCGCCTTTGCAGGAATACGCCCTACAGTAGGCCTATGTATGCACTATGCATGCTTAGGCATACGGGAGATTTCAGCAGAGGGGGGCAAGATTTTATTTCTGTCCGAAAAATAAATATGGAAAAATGATAGGCCTATCGTGGGTTGAAATCTTGTGGTGGGAAATTTTTCCCAGACAAAAAAGTTGACGATCTTTTTTAGTCATCGGGTTGAAATATCGTGAAGGTACTCTCTTCTTAGGTTTTTGGACTATTTTTCCGCGTCTGCTTTCCCGAAAAGCGTACCAGACTGGCCCGAAATTTGGGGGCCTTTGCTCCTCTGGACTCCCGCCTCGATCGTACGCCTATGCATGCATGGCACATTTGCACACTATAGGCCTATACGAACAATTATACAGATGTGCGAATCTCATATTTTCTTTGTATTTGTATGTAGGCCTATGTAGGTCTATTATACATGTAGGCCTACATGTAAACTTTTATAAATGATTATATGTAAACTTTTATAAATGATATGCATTTGTAGGCTATCGCTGTAGGCCTATGAAGGATATTATTTATTTACGCGTGCAGCGTGCATTGTCTCTTTGTAGGCCTACATCCTTTCATGCAGATATCCATCCATCCATCCATCCATTCATCCATCCATCCATCCATCTATTTTACAAGTATAATTAGGCTATAGGCCTAATCATAGTCCGGCAATCATACTGTACAGTGTACATTCATACATACGGCGAATCCTCCGCAGTTGAGTCCATTGTCGTCATAGTTGCTTGGGTTCTGGAATCCGAGACGCCATTCACTCGACCGTGACGGTGGATCGATGAGGTAACCGTGTCCAGACACTTCAGACGGAAGCTGCATGCAGAGACCGAGGTACAGACCCAACACAACCATCAGATCGCATCTGAAGGCACAACTGTGCTTGCGTCTCCATGCGTTTAAAGATCCCAGACCATGCATTTTCAATCAGATGCTGCAATTAATTACTTCTAAAGCGCAAGTTTTGTACCTTCGCTCTTAATTTTCAGTTCGGTTATCTCGAGTCGTTCCCTGCGAACACCGTTTACGAGTCTATAGACCTTCACGAGGCTTATAAAGGTTTAAGTTAGGCTTCCCCTCCAATTTATTCAATAATTTACCGGACATTAATAGGCTATATTTTATTTAAGTATCTATAGCTCTGTCTGCATGAGAGACAAACAGGTAATTAATAATCTCGACAGGATTATAATTATGTAGACTAGTCTTATAAGTAGGACTTCATCAGAAAGTAACTGCAGCGTTGCAAATCTAGATTCTTTAGTCAGCATAGGCTACTTGCAAATAATGGGGATTATAGCCCTGCTGCCCTTAATTGTGGATGAGTTGTGAAAGCCTACTGGAATTGTGACGAAATGCAAGACATTGACTCATTAACGCCGCTCTAACAGCTGTTACATCATTTACATGATCATCATGATGCCGAAAATTCTAAATATTAATCTAATTTAGTCAAAACTACTAGATCTAATACTTTCTGCCCAAACCCCGCTACGCATTGGACTGCATTGTCATCAGGGACTTAGAGATGCAGAACTTCTCATGGATTAGGCCTAATCCATGAAACATTCGGTGCCTTTAACTATAATATGGACAGCAGACTTGTAGGACGCAGGTCCACTCTGCTGCCCAGACTAGCATGCATGTTTCACTATAAGCGTTAGAAAAGAGAGTTCTTTTAAACAGATACCGAGGACCGAAGGTCTTACACGTTTGGAAGTCGATCAGCCGTCATGAGTGTCGACATCAACACTCCCGTAGGAATTAAATACGATCGATATTAATTTATGTGCAATTATTGTGTCATCCATATGATCAACACTTTTACAACAGCTGCATGTCAAACACCTTCCACTGCGAAAGAACGCAACAACTTTATCTCCGACATTTTCACATCTCTATTAGCCTAATTTTGTAGGCCTACGGTAACCCTCTTGAACTGGGGACAAAGGGAGCTTGCAAATTGCAATGGCTTGTCTTAATTATTGTCTTCAACCTTCTTCGGTCCAAAGGCGGATCCGGGGGGGGGCAATCCGGCCATGGCCCCATTTAGAAATGCTCATGTATCGTGCCCCCCATATGGTTTCAACAAGCTTATAATTTGGTATATTTTCAAGGATTTGGACTTAATGACTAAAAAAGGTCATCAACTTTTTGGCGGATGAAATGGTATGATTTTCTTATTTTCCCGACAATTTCGCCAGATGACTAGAAAAAGGTCATCAACTTTTTTGGCGGATACGAATTTTTCCAGATCCAAGGTCAAGCATTTTTGCCCCCCTCCCCCGTCCGAGCTAGGTTAATTCCTTCATCGACAAGTTAGATCTCTTCATCTGTTCCTGGCTTCTGTTTCTTTCAGCATCAAATCTATTATCGACCAAGGTCAGGGCTTAAAGTGTGGCAGGGCGGTCATGGACGGCGTCCAGGCACTTATATCTAAATCTATATGCCGTCCAGCCACTTATTTCGCCTGCCCACCTGAAAATTTGAGAGGCGTCCATGCACTTCTATTTTACACTTTAAGCACTGACTAAGGTTAGGCCTATGCAGGGCTGAAAGTGAGCCGGGTCTGTCCGGGTCTGAGACCCGGCATCGATTTTGGAGACCTCCTGTTGCCGGGTCTCAGCCGGGTCGCAACGTGGCTCAGCTCCTTCAAAGCAAAAGGCTGAAAATGTCTAAAACGGCTTACTTCGTAATAAGGAAACTAGACAATTACCAACTGGGCAACAAAATCAACTATATTATCATAGTGTAGATGCTTATGCCATTGGCGGCACCAGGGGAGGGGTTAGGGGGCTAAGCACCTAAATGTGACTCAGCCTCATCCCAAAGCAAAAAGCAAGCCGGTCTGAGGTCCGAACCGGTCTGGAAGAGGGAAGAGGACTGGAGGTTTCGAACTGGCGGGGGAAGGGGCTGAGATCCGGACCAGTCTGAGCCCGGGCTAGCGGGAGGAAGGGGCTGCAGGTCCGAGGCGGCGGAGGGAAAGGGGCTGAGGTCTGCGCGGGGGTCAAGAGGACTGAGGTCCGGACCGGTGTGAGTCCGGGCTGGCGGAGGAAGGGGGCTGAGGTTTGGCCCGGTGTGAGTCCGAGCTGGCGTGAGAAGGGTGTTGAACCCGGGTTGGCGGAAGAAGGGGCTGAGATTCACAAGGACAGCAATTTTGAATTTCTCTACAATAGCGTGCCGATGCTTATGCTAATAGATTGTGCCGCAGACCGTGATGAGGTTATGTGCATCATGTCCGGCCCGCCGGCCTGCTGAGGGGCTACGCCGGTAGTTCTACACAACTATACATTGGGAAATGGGGTGTTCATTTAGCAACATCAGTCATGGGTGGAGACTTGGAGGCCAGGGGACGATTCACGAGACCCCGAAGTTTGTGATTGTGGACGGAGATGCTGTTACCCCAATATTTCAAAAATATCTCGAAAATGTCATTGAAAGTTTCTAGAGTGTTATCTACTGTTTATCCATCATGAACAATTTTGCTAGGACGACAGCAAAACTGGTATACCCTTGCAGTGTGGAATTTGATAATTTATACAACATGGAGGAACATGATTGAACTCATAAACCATTTCTTTCAGCAATCAAATAATTATGAGAAATTTGTTAGGACGATAGCTTAAAATGTTACCATTAAAGTGCTGATATCCAAAAATTTAAACAATGACCTATACAAGGGGACACTTTTGAAGTCATAATCCACGACTTTCAGCATTGAAATGATGAGCTATTTAGTAAAAATGACAGCCCAAATGCTATTATTGCAATGTGGAAATTCAAAAAAATTCCATGAAAATCGTTCATAACAGTTAGCAAACAAGAGCCTGAAACGTGCTCCTGTCGATGTCAACAGCGAAAAACGCGCTGGTTTCTGGGGCTCCGCCCCAGACCCCCTATAGTCGATACGAGCTTCCTGCACTCGGAACTCGCAGCTTCGCGTCTCCAGCGCATGCGGATCTACCGTACCGTCCTTAAGGAAAAGGTTCTACTTGCGTCCCTGAGAGGAAGGGCTTGGGTTTCAGCCCCCCAAAACTGAAATCCTGGCGCCGCCACTGGTTGTACTCGTAACACTCCCTACATATGACATGCCCCTATGATTTTTGTATATAGTAGACCTACCCATATGACAGTATACTTATAAACTTGTTAGGCTATAGGCCTAAACTTTTAACTTTTGTGGTTATAGTAAAGACTAAGCCCATTTCTGATACAATAAAATTTTGACATTCCTTATACTGGTATATATAGTTACTAGTTAGTCTGCGACTCTGCAAAACGACTTCTTATTTAAGTTTTCATGATTTTATCGTTCATAAATAGCTGGCAAAAAAAGCCTGAAAAGGGCTCCAGTTGAGGTCAACAGAGCTAAAAATGCGTTGGTGGCTGGGGCTCCGCCCCAGACCCCGCTGGGGGAGCTTACGACGCTCCCCCAGACCCCCTAGTCGGTATGGGCTTCGTGCCTTCGGCACTCGCAGCGTCGCGCCTTCGGCGCTTCACAAAGTGAGACCCGGCAACTTTTCCAAACCACTTTCAGCCCTGGGCCTATGCATCATGCACATTCATCTACAGTAGGCTACTGTCATGACCTTCTAGATTGGAATCTTGAACGCCATGACTCGATCAGTTCTGGGTGACTCCGGAATCACGTGCAAGTCGGCCAGGATGGGGATTAAATTTGTTTTCCTGTTAGGTGGTGGTTAGACGCCACTGAATCGCACTATAAATTATATATAACCATGACAAAAATATAATTATATGGGCCTATAATTTTCTTTGCGCGCGACGTGTCTGCACGTTTTTACGTAATTGCGATGGAGCATGAGTTATGATCGCTTCAAGAACGTTTGACATCCACTTGAAAATGTAGACCTCAACACATTCCACATTGTCACATAAGATATATAAGACCAATCTAAATAAGAATGAATAATTGGTACTGGTATAGCCGCTGTGCGTGTGTGTGTGTGTGTTCGTGTGTGTGTGTGTTCGTGTGTGTGTTCGTGTGTGTGTGTGTGTGTGTGTGTATGTGTGTGTATGTGTATGTGTATGTGTAGTCTATGTAGGCTACATTAACAAAATTAATAAATAACATGTTGGTATGTCTAGGCCTATACATAGTCGGCTGAATGAGGTGGGCTATAACAAATTCTTTTTATCACGAGTTAGTCGTTGTATACCATTGCATTGATAGATGACCAACATCCAACAACAAAACCATTCAGAAGTCAAGAGTAACTAATTTTCTTTTTATAATGTCCAATTAAATTTATTGTATAGCGTTGTTTTAACCGGCTGTTCATGCACGCTCACGAGAGCTGACACACCGTAACTCAATACAAGCATAACAAAATAATCAGGATAGAGTTCGCAACTTCGCAATTTAATTAGCCGACTTATAGCCTATAGGGTTCAAAAGACGGAACTATTTTAATGGTAGGCTTAATATAGGCCTGCAATTTGTTGACGACTCAATTATTATGGCGGCAATTTTCAGAATAGGACAAGTACGCATATAACTTACGGTTTGCCAGTGATTAATTTTAAAAGATTTCACTTTTTAGCTTTGTAGGACAAATAGTTCCCAACGACAATAACATATCCTAACAATAAAATACTTTTCAAGGTGATTATCGTCGACGCTAGTAGGCTAGAGGCTCCAAGATCACGTAGGCCTATCATCATCTTGACCATCTTTTTTACTGTGGATCGGAGACCAGAGCCAACGACGTCAATTTCCTCCATCCCTCTCTAACCCAGGGCGTTTTAAAGGAATTTTTATAACTGCACAACTTTTTTCCTTTCCCATCCTCCATGCTAAATTACTTCCAATTAGAGGACATTGACCTTTTTACTTGTTTTAACTGCACAGAAGTGCTTCTATAACTGCACAAATCCATTTAGAACTGCACATTTTGTGTACAACTGCACGTTAAAAAGCCCTGTTCTATCCCTCGCTCTCCTTATGCAAACCGCCATAGACAACCCCATCCACTCCTCGACATCGTACATCCAGCGTCTGCTCGGTCTTCCTCAGGTTCTTTTTACATCCACATAGCCCTGACATAATATGAAGGCCGGTTGACTGTTCGCTCTGATGTTCCAAAGTAGGCCTAGTTCAACTTCCTTCTCTTCACCACCTCCAACAGTCGCCGTTCCTGCTTCAGCTTCTCCAGTATAGACTCGTTTGTTTTTGTATTCCTTCCAGCTGACTCTCAGCATCATCTTCCTATATGTCGTCATCTCGAAAGCTGATATCAGGCTATAATTCTTCTTTTGTCCTCTGCCCTCAAAGTCCAGGTTTCGCAGCCGTACAACGCTCCCGACCACACCAGTGTCCTCATTAGTAAGATCACGTATGGATTTGCGGATTTAACAGACCGAAGAATGTTCGCAGTTTTTTGTGGTATGAATTCTCATGCTATGTGGGTAAACAACCCCCTCTCAAATTGCACAAGACAGCCCTGGAAGCATCTTATCACAACGTGCCATTTACTTATTTTTAAAACTTATATTGTTTGACAAAAATTCATCTGTCGAATAGCCTATAGGCCTACTTATGTTGAAGGCTTAGCCTATCTTTCAGACAACTTGAAACCATTATAATTACTGTGTAAGATAGGCTATTAAAGATGTTGTCGTATTTGGATCGTCGTGGAGTGTAAAAAATCATTTCCTGATAGTATAAAATGGCAAAAAAGTCATGGCGGATACAGATTGACTTCGAGATCTTGGCTTTCCGGAAATAGCCTATATAATATAGATCCTGAACAATCGATTCGAAAGCTTGAATCCTCAAAATTACCAGTAGCTGTGAAATTTTATTCAGATACATTCAAATCGCACTTCTTTAAGCCTCAGGACATAGGGCTACAGCCTACAGGCTATACCAGCGAAGCTTTAAAAAGAACCGAAGAAAAGTCATAGAAGCACGGGAAAATGCAGAGTAGATTACAAATCACGAGAGAAATCTAATGAAAAACATGCTATAAAACACTTGTTAGGCTTATTTATAAGTACTGTAGCCTACACTTCTGTTATTTATTCTTTGCCCGTTTGAAAGAGCAGGTCTAATTTACGGTATGTTGACTTGTCGCTTTGAGCGGATAGGAACTTGAACTACTTACTATTCCACCATAAACTATAAATAATTCGTTACAGAGATTTGTAGAGCTCTTCGATGTTAATTAGGCCTACTACTCAGCAGCGCTCCCGTCCCAATTCTGACTGAAAGAACGCTTTTTAAGACTGCTATAAAAACGCATCTGAACAAACCCTTATGTATACGGCGTTAAGACAGAGGATACGATTCTATACCATAATTATTTCCAATAACAAATAAAACACGGTACGCGTATTGTCTAAGAGCAGTTCGCGCTGGCGAAACGAGGAGGGGGCGGAGAGCTCAGCACCTCTGCACACCCAGAATAGACAGAGCGACAGAGCTATGTCTTGACAAGTCACAAAAGCTCTGTCTTGACAAGTCAAAAAAGACTCTTCAGAGATGTAAAGGAGAGATAGGAGACCGGTAACCAGAGACAGCTGGGAGGAAGAGAATATTTTCTGTGGTTATGACTGCAGTCACTTAGCACTGGCAATAGTCAGGTGGACAATAACCACCAGCACAATTCGAGATGCACCATTTGTCCGTTGCGTCAGACCTCCAGATTCCTCGAGACCTGCAAGTTGTAAAGTCTTCCTGGGTGCCTCCGTCGTCACACTTACAGAGCGAAGCAGGGCAGAAGTTAAGGGCACAGTTCGTGTCGCACCACTTGTCCAATGCAGCGTTACCCTCGAATAAGCCAATCGCGAGGCAACCGACGACGACTGGAGGGACCTTGGTGGAAATCGCCGGAAGCCACGTGACAGTGCTCAACTTTCGGAGAGTTGTGTTAGGAATGTTCTGTGACGTTCTATGAGTAATGAGAGCTGTAGTCCTAGATGTTGCTGTTGATGAAGCGCTAACGATTCGAGATAGGATAATACTGGTACTTGCACTGCGGGAAGCGATTGGAGTGAAGCGGGTGGTGGACTTTGGCGATACTGCTGATGAAGGACCAACTGTACGAGGTAGGATGGCACTGGAAAGTGGGCTACTGCTGCGGGAGGGAACCGTAGACCTAATCTGAGTGACGCCTGTGCTTGGTTTTGGTGATGGTGATGATGTTCTCTTGTCAGTAGAATTACTGGATGAGATGCTGATATCGGCGCAGTTGATGAACTCTTCTTGGGGTCCGCAGCCTATACATCCCACGCCATCTGACCCAACGCCCCAACTATTTCCTACAAGTTAGCAACAGAACAGGTCTTGGCATTGAAAACAAAATAGCTTAATAAATATTGATTTCCTATTTGTCTAAGTTAAATACTTCTTTAGCGACGCTAGGGCCTATTGCATAGGGCAAACATGAAACTTAGGCCTATAACTATATTCATTCATTTAATTACGGAGATTTACACAGGTTTCTTCAGGTTATAGGTTTAACCTATAGACTCATGAGCGCTTCTGACCCAACCCCGGTTGGAAAGAGGCCAACAATACCGCACAGCCATTGGAGTCAACTCAAAAACCCTAATGCATTCAAGGATGAAATTATACGATAGATTTAGAAGAAACAACAAATGTGGGTATGACATTTGAGTGAGACGAGTTTTAGAAGTATAATATAATCTTGCCACCGACGATGATAATTATGCACAACGTCGTAATTAGAAAACCACAAGTAAAACAATAATGCTGGTTGGGTTGTGTAACATGTATATCCTAGCTGTGCTGTGCAGAACTTACCAGCATGCCATTTCCACTGCAGAACGCCGTGAGAGCAGGCGAGTCCAACTGGTAGCTTGACCTTGACCGTTTTGGATCCTGTGGTTGCATCCGACGGCAGTTGGAACCTCGTGCTCGTAATGCCATCCACCACCTTCAGCAGATTGGCGTCAAGACATTCCTGGGTTGTTGGGTTTTCAACAGATTCTTCCCCACAGCACAGGCGAAACTCAAACCAACCTTTGTGCGTGGCAGTTATCGTGATGCTCACATCGATCACCTGTCCAACGGAGTACTTGCGCACTATGATTCCGTTGCCATACGTCCCGCCAACCTCGTTCGGTCTGGGTGGCTCAGTATCCCACGGATCTCCACAGACTCCGCACTTGCCGCCATTCTGATTCCACTGTCTCTGAAATCAATATGCATTGGATCCAATGATAACAATGAAATCGATGGATCTAGCAATCAACCAATCATCGGGGCGCGGTGGTGTAGTGGTGGGTTCGGTGCCTTGTAGCCGGAGGGTTCCAGGTTCGAATCCACCTCAAACCGCCGCGTAGTGACCTTGGGCAAGTCCTTCACTTACAAGTGCTCGTGCGCTTCGGCGTGAAACTCCGATGCAGTGTCAGCGCTGTAGTCGGGAGCGCCTCTGAGCTTGAAGGGGTGCTATAGCAAATGCAAAAGATAAATAAATAAAGTAAAGCAGAATAATTGTCCAACTGTTTTTGCATATACACCGTGGTTCAAAAAAAAGTAAGCCAAATTGTTTTGCATGTATCTCTAACACCTGATGACATATCAAGCTAAAATTTTCCAAATATTTAGAGAAGTGGACCAAGAGTAAGATTCCAAAATTTTATGAAATAAAGTTGAACGGATAAAAAGATATGAATATTTAAACTTCATATACCGAAAATGCAGTTTACAAGCAATTTTCTGTCAGATTCGATCAAATGTTTCCTTTTTATTTCCAATGCCTGATGATTAATCATTCACAAATTTTCCAGATATGTAGAGAATTGAACTAACAATATGACCCCAACAGTATGGTTTGATAATTTAATTAAATAAGATGCTCAAAATGTCCTCCTCCTGCTTGCACGCAAGCCTGGAGGCGCTGGCGCCATTGCAATGGCAACAGCAACGTCGATTATCCTCTGGTCCAGGCCATCCCACACTTCCAACAAGCGTTGCTTCAGATCGTTTATATCATGGATTGTTGTCTGGTAGGCTCGGTCTTGCATCACGTTCCACATTTTTATAGTCGACAGGATTCAAATCTGGGCTGTTCGGAGGTCATAATGTGGGAGAAATGAAGCCTGGCGTCTCTTTTGTCAGCATTTCGATAGTTTCCTTGGTTGTGTTGGTTGGTGCTGTTCTGTTGAAAAACAAAGCTGTCTTCTGGGACTAGATTTCTGATTACAGATAGAAGATGTTGTGACAACAGAACATCGAGATAATAGGCTCTATTAAGTTTTACTCCATGATCAATGAAGACTAAATGGGAACGGCCAAGCGTCGAAACCGCAACGAACGCCATAACAGACTTGCTGAAAACTGAAATTTCGGGTGATGAAGTTGAAATATCCATATCGTTTTATCCCTTCAAATTTATGACATGATATTTTGGAATCCTATTCTTGGTTCAATTCGCTAAATATTGGTAAAAGGTTTTTACGATTACTCATCAGACATAAGAGATGCAAGAAAATCAGTTTGGCTTACTTTTTTTATTGAATCTGACAGAAAAATTGCTTGTAAACTGAAATTTCGGTATATGAAGTTTAAATATTCATATCTTTTTATTCGTTCAACTTTATCTCATGAATTTTTGGAATCTTATTCTTGGTCCACTTCTCTGAATATTTAGAAAATTTTAGCTTGATATGTCATCAGGTATTAGAGATATGCGCAAAACAATTTGGCTTACTTTTTTTTGAACCACGGTGTATATCTGGTTGCATGTAGCTTTGCATTAGGCCTACTTGGGAAATTTCGGTCTTCTTTGGTCTGCTCAATTCACAGTGTCAGATATTAGAGGTGGCCCTATAATTAGGTGCACCCGTCATCGGCCATAGACTGGTATCTCGCAGAGATGCGGCCGAACCAACAGGGACGCTAGTCACCACGCCACCAATTAAAGGGCAAACGTCTTCTACAAACTGAGCTAAAGTTAAGTACACATGTAGTAGAGAGACGAGCAGTCGTCCAATCGATTAAAAATGAACTCGGTGACGAGGATCCATCAACCAATCCAGCCATCAATCTATCCAGCCATCAATCCAGCCATCCATCAATTCATCCATCTATCCATCCATCAATCCAGCCAGCCATCCATCGATCAATCCATCTATCCATCCATCTATCAATCAATCCATCCATCCATCAATCCAGCCAGCCATAAATCAATTCAACTATCCATCCATCAATCAATCCAACTATCAATCTATACATCCGTCAATACATCCATCCATAAATCAATCCATCCATCTATCTATCTATATATATCCATCCATCAATCCAGCCATCCATCAATCAATCCATCCATGATCCATCTATCCATCCATCAATCCAGCCAGCCATAAATCAGTTCAACTATCCATCCATAAAACAATCCACCATCCATTAATTAAGCCAACCATCAATCCATTCATCTATCAATCCATCAATCTAATCTATCCATCAATCCATCCATCTATTCATCCATTCATCCATCCATCCATCCAGCTATACGTCCATCAATCCATCCATCCATCTATCCATCCATCAATAAACCCAACTATCAATCAATCCATTCATCAATCCAGCCACCCATAAATCAATCCATCCATCAATCAACCCATCCATCAATCCATCAATCCAGTCACTTATCAATCAATCCATCTATCCATCTATCCATCCATCAATCCAGCCAGCCATCAAGCAATCCATCTATCCATCAATCCAGTCATACATCAATCTATCCATCCATCAATCCAGCCATCCATTAATCAATCCATCCAACTATCCATCCATCACCCCAGCCATCCATTAATCAATCAATTAATCTATCCATCTATCTATCTATCCACCCATCAATCCAGCTATCCATCCACCCACCAATCTATTTTAGAAGTACCGTGTACTGGTATTCGTACATACAGCGAATCCTCCGCAGTCGAGTTCATTGTCGTTGTAGTTCATTGCGTTTTTGAATCCAAGACGCCATTCACTTGACCGTGACGGTGGATCGATCAGGTAACCGTGTCCAGACACTTCAGACGGAAGTTGCATGCAGAGACCGAGGTACAGACCCAACACAACCATCAGATTGCATCTGAAGGCACAACTGTGCTTGCGTCTCAATGCATTCAACGGTCCTACAGCTTGCATTGTGAATAGGATGTTTAGTAGTCTCTTAGTCAATGACTTATAAAGCGACTGGAATTTGGGTTTCAGTTTTATCTCAGACTTTGAATTCGATTCTTCTCCTATGAATACTGTTTACGAATAGTAGGCTATACGAGGCTTGTAAGGTTTAAGCTTCGACTCGAGTTAACTAAATTTAGACAATAATAACGACATTGTTCAAACAGTTAGAGTTCATCTGAAAACAAACGGGTTTCTTATTGAGCTATAGGTCTATCCTATATTTTATAATCGCCACGAGCAATGTAGCCTACTAATTAGACTTCAGCAGTCGGTAACTGCGTTCCAAATCCCGAGATAGTCGATGCAAGAAAACATGGGCGCACATATCATATGTAGATGTGTGTGAATAATTGTGAGTAGGCTATAGCGGTGTCGTGACCCTGTGTAGGAAGTTGACTCACAAGCGTCGCATTAGAAATTTTCACATTACACGTAACGTTCAGATTGCTAATTTAATTTAGTTAAACCACTAATAACCACTAATAATACTGTCAGGGCTCGCTGCAGATCCTCTCTAGATGAGTATCAGCTGCACTATTAGGCTATGTGGCGAGGGTCTTGTAGTAAGAAATGGTCAAAAAACTTCTCGCGGATTGATTTATGTGACATTTTATAGCCTTAGAGTACACTGCATGAACGGTCGACTTGTAAGACGTAGCTCCGCTCTGCTATCCGGGCTGGCATAGGTGATTCACCGAACCATTCAAAGGAATTCTTTTAGACTGAACAATGCATTTCTTTTGCCTGCATGTTTTAAAAGGAAAGCACACCCGCGCGCACCACCACAATTATGGGTAATGGAACATGACTAATGATTATAATGCTGATCAGCTGATTGTATACATATGATAATGACGATGACGATGACGATGACGATTATGATGATGATGATGATGATGATGACGACTATGACGATGATAATGAGGATGACGATGATAATAATACCGATAACAATGAAGTAGTTGATGACGATGGTGATGATGATGATAATCATTCTCACGTTTGATGAAAATGAACTAGAAGTCTTTCAATCCGACAGAATTGAGCAAATCCTTCGTGTAATTAACGCCAGAAATTAACAAATCTCAAACACACTTATGTAGGCTAACCATCATCTCAAACTAATATAATTAAACTTCTATAATTAATATATTAAAGTAAAATACAAGGCGAATTATAAAACAAATTGCAACATCTAGGACCACACCTTGTTTAGGCCCTATAATCAGGACATGAGTAGGAATAATTATAGGCAAAAAACAACCGAGCCGAAATTCCCAAAAATTCTCGAAACTTCAGTTTCTTCTCGCAAGGAGGAGACAGAGGAAGAAAAAAGGTAAAAAGAGGAACAGAAATATGAGGAGGAGGAGGAGGAGGAGGAGGAGGAGGCGGCGGCGGAGGAGGAGGAGGAGGAGGGGAGGAAGTAGTTCTGTTTTCTGTATACTGTGATATAGTGGCGTGTGTAGGCTAAGCCTTTTCAGCTCATTGTTGTGAACTGCTTTTTCAGTGTTAAGGCCACTACATACATGTATAATAGTCAACGTCAGACAATTCAAACACTTTCATTCCAAAACATGCAGTTTGTCTTGGAATGCATTATGCAACAGTGTTGAATTGTCAATGCTGTACTGAATGTTACT
Source organism: Lumbricus rubellus (assembly GCA_945859605.1). Lineage (NCBI taxonomy): Eukaryota > Metazoa > Annelida > Clitellata > Crassiclitellata > Lumbricidae > Lumbricus > Lumbricus rubellus. Next base: position 52,464,233 of record OX243812.1, on the reverse strand, counting down.
TGGGCGTTGTAGGCCTACGTCTTGTTTTACGGCGAAATCGATGATCAGCAACTGCTGTAGGCCTAAAAATGTCTCTGCGTCAATGAGCGCCCTATAATAGGTCTAAGAAATATCTCAGCACCACCGTGTCGGGGTCTCAGAGAGTGAGAGCGCTGAACGTGTAGACTGTAGAGCGAGTTTGTTGGTTGGTGGAAATTTGGTAGCAAAAATAGCTGAGCTGGATGTTTCGTATGGAGTTGCTGGTTAGTGATAGGAATGTAGGCTCTAATGCAAATTGGTTCAGGGATTTTTCTACAGTCAAACGAGTGATAAGAGGAGTGGAGGGATAATGATGATGCGTAGTCTATATATATTAAGGCCTCCTGCAGGGTAGCTCAAGATATATAATAGAGTTTTTGGATTAGACTTAGTGGTAGACGGTTTCGTTATAATTTCGTCTCATTCTGACGGACAGTTTAATGGGAGCATAATTATAATATACAGGCCTACAGCCGCCTACTTGTGACCAAGTGTCATTGTAGCGGAAGCACGATGTATCATGGCGTCTAATTAATTATAGAGTCTTAATCATCCGGTAACGATCACGAGGAGTTAATTTATTCCATTCATCATCCTATCTGTCTGTCTGTCTGTCTGTCTGTCTTTGTGTCCGTCTGTCTGTCTGTCTCTCGTGACAATCATTTTGCATTCACGGTACGTTAGGCCTAATATTGGTGGGAAGTCGAAGAAGTTGCTATACATCTGAGAAATCGCGACGCTGACATGTTGACGTTCTAACACGAGGGACCAAAAGACACACCCCCTTATAGGCCTAATAGGTCGCTATTATAGGAAGTTAGAAGAAGAGACTGGACAGCGGAGCTCACTTAGATAGGCCGAAGTAGCCTATATACCGGGTACATAGACAAGAAGGCGACGTCAACCAGCGTAGCGATACAGTTATAGTCTCGTTGAACTGGGATTAGCCGGGAAACAGACAGACAGACAGACAGACAGACAGACAGACAGACAGACAGACAGACAGACGGACGGACGGACGGACAGACAGACAGACGGGTGGACAGACAGACGGACGGACGGACAGACAGACGGACGGACAGACGGACGGACGGACGGACGGACGGACGGACGGACAGACGGACGGACAGACAGACAGACGGACGGACAGACAGACGGACGGACGGACGGACGGACGGACGGACAGACAGACAGACGGACGGACGGACGGACAAGCAGGCAGACAGACGCAGATGCAGCCTGAAATAGAGCGATCGACGTATGGTCCTCCAAAATCATAGTAGGCTATATATAGGCCTGTGACGCTTCGTTACGTTCGCTCACTTGACCGGCGGAAGTCCGTGTTTAGGCTATAATTATTCAAAGCCTTCAAAGGCGATTTTTCAAAGCGGCGTTATGACGCGTGACAGATAGCCTGATAGGCAAGTCGCACTGCATACAGACAGGCCTTCTTAGATAGCCCTGTGGGCTAGAGGCTAATAGTAAGGTGGTGTTATAGCCCAAAGGAATTTCAGTGAAAGCCGACTCTTATCCTGACAAAAGTCTAAGTCACGAACTTGCTTTCATATGCGAGTCCATGTCTGCCATGTAGTCATGGACCCTCCCTAGCTTCAGGGTTTTTACCGAAACAGCCCTCATGCTCGTGTCCTTGCTTTCATGCTGCTTGTTCTTGCAAAGGCTTTATGAGCTCAAGTAGTGAACGCCTGGCACACCTGAGTAGATAAGGAAGTACCATTTTGAGGACATCTCCCGCCAAAATGTAATACGTGACCTAATTAGGTCCAGCGCCTACTGTACCTGCCTAAATTCGCATTTCTTGCGGTCAGGCAAGGTAATCGATTGGATAGAGACAAACTTTTTCGAATCGTGCTTTTCAAGTTGAGACTAGCTTACTAAATGGAATTGGCAGTTCAGATAGACGGTGACCGTGCAGCGGTCAACATTTGACTACCATTGCTGACCGGATATGAAATCGATGACAATTGGGTGACTGACCTAGATTATGTATGTGGTTACATCCGGGACTTATGCAGGATAGATTTGTCAGTGACGCTTTTTTTTACTACCGGATAGACGACCACATAGGTCTACATCACCTGTGACGCAACAGAATAGACGATCGTGATTGACCGACAATTTTGCGGCTTCATATCCGTTTGATATTAATCCCAGGTTCACCGAGGCACTTTGATACCGGATGCCTAACTGCCGGTGATCATCAGCCGACGGCCAAGCACGTCACTGGGGAGGGGCACCAGAGGAAGGGACAGATAGACGGATGGACGGAGGATGGAAGGGAGAGAAGAAGCGAAAGAGGGACAGAGAGGACTCAAATAAATAAACAAGTCCGTCACAAATTGTACACTGTTTTTAACCATCTTAGGACGGGCAGACATCTAGATAAGCTAACAAAATCTTGATTAATTTTGATATTCATTAACAATCACGAACATCACATAACAGTCACAACCATCACATAGTCTTTACGTAAGGTTTTGTTGGCCAAGTCTTTGAACTTAAGCACCACTTAGATGAATGTAGCAGACCTCTTGTATGTGTCTAGATGTATAGGCCTACAGTACATGGATACATAGGGAAATGCAAATATACAGTCATACAAGCATATATGCATGTAGATGCACATAATATATGCAGGCTATACTCACATACTTATATACATATGTATATACACATGCAAAGATTAATACATACAAGGACACATACATGCAAATACACATATAAACAAAAACACATACATACAAACACTTGCACATATATGTATTGTATACAATAATATATAGTACACATATGCGTATGTTCTTGTATATCTCCATCAACATCAATCATATCAACATTCACGTCAATCGTGTTTTACGTACATACATACACGCAAACACACACATACATACATACATACATACATACATACACACATACATACATACATACATACATACATACATACATACATACATACATACATACATACATACATACATACATACATACATACGTACATACTTACATACAAACAAACAAATTATATATAATAAATTAATAATACATTGAACACATTCATTCATTCATTCATTCATTTATTCATCAAGTACACTTGTATAACGCCTCTTCAAAGGGACTACTCAAAGGCGCATCCTACCGCAGTGCGCAAAAATAAAACGGTCTTAAGATGAAGAGGAATGCCTGAGAAGTTCTAGAAAGAAAGCGAAGAGTCAAGGGGAGGTCATTCCAGGTCGAGAATCCTACCACCGTGCACTTTGATACCGGATGCCCAACTGCCGGTGATCGTCAGCCGACGGCCAAACTCGTCGATGGGGATGGGCACCAGAGGAAGGGACAGATAGACGGATGGACGGAGGATGGAAGGGAGAGAAGAAGCGAAAGAGGGACAGAGAGGACTTTAAAAAGTCAGTCACAAATTGTACACTGTTTTTAACCATCTTAGGACGGGCAGACATCTAGATAAGCTAACAAAATCTTGATTAATTTTGATATTCATTAGGCCTAAAAAATGTTGTGTTTCCGGTAACAGAGCTAAAACAAATTGGGCAGGTAGGTCGAAAAATATTTTTATTTTGGTAAAATATTTTTATGCAGTGACTATCCGAAAAGTATACCCCACTAGTCTTTTTTGCACAAAGGTACACGCTGCAACAAAGTACGTGTTCTAAGCAAGTATAAACTGCCTATTTCCCAACTGTCTGCACCTAAAACTGCTATAGAAAACAGTCCTATTAATTTCATTTTGTTGACGTCTTTTCTGTTATGTCAATACAAATGTTATTAAAGAGGTTTTTTAATTAAATTTTTTCCCGAAAAAATTATAATTTTTTTTCAAAATTATTTGAGCCGCGGCAATAAAAGAGGGTCGGTCGGGTTACCAGAAACACAACTTTTTTAGGCCTTAACAGCCACGAACATCGCATAACAGTCATAAACATCACATAGTCTTTACGTAAGGCTTTGTGGGCCAAGTCTGTGAACTTAAGCACCACTTAGATGAATGTAGCAGTCCTCTTGTATGTACATGTCTAGATGTATAGGCCTACAGTACATAGATACATACACCGTGCACTACCAATTCGTGCAACAAATATGTACAATTGTAGATACATGTACATATATACATGTATATATATATATATTATATAGATCATAGTACGTAGGCCTACGTGCACATTTGAGTTTGCAAAAATCACGAGTCAAATGCACCATGTCAAACATTACCGTAACATGCATCTAAATGCTACATGTAAATATAAATTTTCTTATTATAATTATATGCAATAGAGTGTGAATATCTAAATATATACATATGCACGAATGTGTTTGTTACCATATGTATATATACATTATATTTAAAATTTTACATAATTATACAATCATACATATGTACGTATGAATGTATGTATGTGTGTTCGCATATACTCACTTCAGAGTACAGAAATGTATATGCAGGCAAGACATCCTTCTCTTGAGGAAACTAACAAGATTTTCAATTAACCCTCAGGCTACCACGCTATTTTTGTAACACTGACTACCAAGGGGGGGGGTGTTTACCACCACCCCCTGGATTTTGGGTTTGGTTTGAGATATCATAACTTGTAATACACCAATGGATTCAGCATTCATTTCTGCACAAAAGATATATTTAGGTTTAAAATATACGAATGCACCTCGAAATTATGAATTTTTTCCCATGAGCACCCGTAGATTTCACAAAACGTGTACTTACGCATAAGTAAAATGTTGGATTCTGTGTGATTTATGTATACAAGAATAATTAATATATAATAAAGTCAAATATTCAACTATAAAAACTAGTTATAAGTCCTTTTTAGGTACAATCAAAACAAAAAAACATGAATATCTATCGACAATCAATAGGAAACAAAAAATTATGCCATTGTCGGTTTGCGTCGCAAAAAAATCGAGTTTTTCACACATTTTAATTTATTTTGAGCACTTCCGGTCATCAAAAAACAAATTAATTGGTATGAAAAAATAGCCCTGAATCCCCTCTATAGAATGACATAATTCACTTCTCTTAAAAATAAATTATGGATATGTTTTAATAGACAAAACATGTAAATTTTACGAAAATAAAACACCTTTTTATATATTTTAATTTATTTTGAGCACTTCCGGTTGTCACAAGACAACTCCGTGACCACCAAAATGTAGCCCCACATTCCCTCTATAGAATGGTATAATTTGTTTCTTTAATGTAAAATGACGGATAAGATATAGACAAAAATCTAGTGGGGGTGGTATCCACACCCCCTCTGGTGCCTCGGGTATAATGGGTATAACGTTTGAACGGTGTGAGGTATCATCTCACAATTTACCTCAAAATGTGTGCAAACGAATTCCCTACAGCTACCTAAAAGGTCAAATTTTTACTCCAAACGGAAAAAGTTTGAAATCGAAGAAACCTAGGGGGGTGGATACCACCCCCCTGGTAGCCCGAGGGTTAATTTGTACAACACGTCACAAGTACACTGTAAGTCACGTCACAACAAATGTTAGCGTTTGCCAACGTTACAAGAAATGTTAAGCGCGTGTCTCTCGGTCAACGTTTAACGAGTCGCGTAGTTTCATCATCATGTTGACACATAAATGGCCGTAGACATTCCTGTACCAATGTGGAGTGTAGCCCCTGCAAAGGACATAACAGAAAGCATTTTACAGACGTGTGTGTATAACCATAAAACATCTTGTATTTGTAATAGAACATGTACATGACACCAATCAAAGAACTCTGTACTAGACTCTATGATGTTAAATGTCATTAAGAACTACAATTACACCAGTTAACAAACCAATAACAGTGAAGTACAAGACCTACTAGTGTACACTGTACAACAACTGCTTTGCACTGGTATCTAGTACAGAGACGGAGTCCAGGCAAAAACAGCATTAAATAACTCACAGTCTTAACAGATAATAATTGTAGTCGGCTTAAGAATTTATGTATTAACCAGTAGTATATGTATATGTGAGGAACCTGAGATTTCTAGGTGTCAGAAGTCTCATCATTAAAAATCAAAATTTCCTATCTAGTCTGCACTGCAAGGTATTTGGTGGATGGAGAAAAGTCTACGAATAAACAGTGGAAGGAGAAAATCAGTAGGCCTAATCTTTTCAACACAATTACGTCATTTTGCGTTTCTCATTGCAACGTTTTCTTAGTCAAACGATGACGTCGTCATTAGGTCGTTTGTCATACGTCATCTTTTTTATCAACTGTTTCACGGTTGAAACATTCATCTTGTGAAAGAACGTTAAAAATCATCGAATATTAATAATAACGTAATCTTCGTTTACATTTTAAAGCGATAAAACGCAGAATGATTAGGCCTACATTTCATAGAATGAACAATTATTTTTGAGACAGTCAACGTTTGAGGCAGCCGCAATCAGTAAGAAAACATAACAAAGAACAGAATGTAGGCCCAATGCTCCAAAGATCCGAGTAAGAAATTTCGTTCTTTTTTGTATTAATCATTATTATTTTTAGGAACATGGTGTGGTGATTATGGATATGATGATGATGGTGGTGGTGATGGTGGTGGTGGCCTGGTGGGGTGATGAAGATGATTATGACGATGAATACGATGATCGTATGGATGATTGTCCAGTCACTTGGTCGTTTGATAACTTTGATTTAAAATAGATTTAAAGGCCCATCTAAGCAGTGTTATTTTACTTCACAAAATAATTTCTATTTCAGTTTCAGTTCAGTTCGGCTGGAAGTAATTTCAGTTTCAGTTCAGTTTCAGTTCACAAATAATTTCAGTTCAAGTTCAAGTTACAGTTCTTAAATAATTTCAGTTCAAGTTACAGTTCTTAAAAAATTTCAGTTCAAGTTACAGTTCTTAAAAAATTTCAGTTCACGTTACAGTTCTTAAATACTTTCAATTCAGGTTACCATTCTTAATTAATCTTACTTCGAGTTCAATCAACGTAGTTACTTGAAGTTGAAGGTCAATCAACGTAGTTACACTAGTACACTAGTACAGGATACTAACTACTCACTGCAAAGTGCAGTATTTAATTAAGTCAGTAAGTAAATTACTTCATTTCTATAACATAGTCCAACGAAAGACTGGTTCACCGCTAATTTAAGTCAGTAAGTAAATTACTTCATTTCTATTTTTAGTCATAAATGTGTATAATTTCCGTTCGGATTTTAATTATCGTTACAGTTTTTATTCAGTTCGGCATCATTTATTTCCGTTTCCGTTCAGTTTTCGTTCTTAGAATATTTTCAGTTATCGTTATACTTACCGTTAACGGAATGGATTATTTTCAGTTCGACTTATCGTTTCCGTTAACGAATATAACACTGCATCTAAGTCATCTTATCATCCTCAGTACTGTACAATAAACCGATAATTGACTGTACGAGTAATTATTGTGACGATTGTCTTTTTTATAGATGGCTGATATCTTTGCGCAGTTGGCCTATTGGGCCTACAGGTCGTCTTCCTTTTCTTGATGGCAGAGATGAGGAAAGAAACTATAGCCTAAGGCGATCAGCGAAACGTAAAAAGCAATTTCGAAAAACTTCTCAACAGAAAAGAAGTTTTCAAAGTTAAACGTAACAATTGTTCACCTCAAACACCTAAGTATTCAAGTGCATACATTGCACGTGATTCTAATTGAACTTTAAGTAGGGCCATAATGTAAAACAAATCACCGCGCTAGCATAATTATAAAAATTATGCTTAATATAATTAGGAGCAGAAAATTGTCGCCTTAAAACATCTCTGGTAACTAGTACGTTTAGTTTTTAATTTTTCTGTGACAAGCTTTAAAATAGCTTAATAGCCCGTGCTCATGCAGAAGTCCGGAATTTCTGTCCGCAAGCCTGTGGACATAGCCAATAGGCTGGACGCTGTTGGATACCGGGTAGTGTATTGGCGCTTCTGGCGTGGGGTAAATATAAATGCTTTTCCTTACAAGAATTCATGTGAAGCAATAAAGTTGCAAGCAAAGTACACAACATGAGTCTTGCGTCAAGTAAGAGGAATTTTAAAAAAGATGACAATTTATATGGCGCCAAAGCACAGCCATGGACAAGTTGTCCTTGGGTACATCTGGGTTATAGACTCTAGTATGAAAGCAAGATTCGGTTGCCATGCAGGATCTCGGTGAAAGAAAACTGGAAACTGCAAAATTTCTTCAGTGTTCTTCAAAACGTGGATCGACATAACATGCCTAGGACACAGAACCGCAGAAGTGATGCGGCCCTTGTGAATGCAACAGCAGCATGGCCTTCAAATTGTTACTCAGCTTTGCCATTGCATTAAACAATACTAGGCTAGACCACTAGAGTGCTTCTGCAAGACAAACTTTTTATCACAAACTGGAAATGGTGACACATGGTGACATGGAACAAATTATTAATTGGAATAGTCTTTAAAATCTGTACAGGGTCTGACCTTAGGTCCACCTGGCTGATGAAAGTCAGACGAGATTTCTGATATCCGCAAGGTTCGATCAGGTAGCGTGACGTCAAAACGAGGCCAGCAACGCCCTCTGGCTTCTTAATCTTCTCCATGTGATCGATCGAAGTCGACACTAAAATGCAGCGGTTGTTGGGTAACGATGTCTGCCACAGCCTGAAAAAACAAACAGAAAAACAGCTTTTACTGTAAAACGTTTGAGACTTCATATCTTTTTTCTCATAAAAGCACCTTTTAACTGCACAACCCCTGAGACTAATTCTCTTTTTCTGCTAAAGGCAGCTTTTGACAAAATTTAATTTGACCGTACGACCCGTGAGACTTATTTTTCTTCTAAATGCAGCATTTAAATGCACTTCCCTTGAGACTAATTCTCTTCTTCTTCTTATAAAAGTAGCTCAAAACAGTGCAACCATTGAGATTTATTCTTTTGTTCTTCTAAAAGCAGAAAACAGCTTTTAATCCTTGAGACTTATTCTTTTTTCTTCTGTGAGTTACTTAATGCTATAGTTCTTATACACACCTCAACATAAGACTTGTCAGTTTCAATTCATTTCTCCACTATATCCGGACTACACTACAGGCTACCGCTTTTTAAAGTAGACTGCACATCTGGATAAATTTATGACATGATTACGTTTTGGTTTTGACCGACGCCTTCTGCTTCGGACATCATAAACATGGACATTACTTCGTAATTAATATCAATTCAAGACCCACTAGATTCTGATTGCGTTTCTTCACAGATTAATAATATTAAATTGCTACAGTCAAAACAAATAAATTTCTTGCATTGTTTCTGGATGGGTTGCAAGTCCACCGCAGAACCCTCCTCCTTAAATTTATCTTGGCTTGCAAACCCCCATTACAAAATGCCATATAATGAGATCATGTTACTGTTAGGTTATTTTCTAACCATGACATTTCAAAACACTGTGTAATTATCAATCATGTTCAGTTCAAGTCGTTAAATTGCCTGCCTTAATACGATGAACGCTCGTGGAGGCTGAGGAATCATGGAGCTGATGACATAGCGAAAGACATCCATGTTCGAATTGAGCCGGTCGACAACGCAGCCCTTGACCAAGCTATCGTCCCACAGGTGGCGCTCGCTTTGTATGCGTGCGAGGACATCTAGCGGTGAGCTGGGCAGGTTGACACGGCACATCCACATCCGCAGAGGACCGTCCATCTTCTTGTATGACAGCTCGATGCCGTTGTAAAACTCTGGGGCAGCCCAACTTTGGAAATTGTTTGATAATTCCTGCGCAGAAAATTTAAATTAAAAATTAGTAATGAGACACCATTTTCAGTTCTAATTAAAAAGCTTCTTCATCGTAATTTTAGCAGAGAAAATGTTGCAATGGCATGGCCATATTAAATTGCCGTAATTAATATTATTATTATCAATAAAAATATCATTATTGGCATTATTATTGATATTATTATTATGCAATAGCATTTCATCAATCTTTCAGCAGCAAAATGGATTAACAATATCAGCAATGCTTACATGAACTTACCTAATTACTTACTATGCTTTACCTCCTTCCTATTTGTCACATTGCAGTCTTATCTAATTTCATCTCATTTTTCTCTGCCTTGTCACATCATACTCGTGACTACCTTGTCCAGCCTATAAAATTATCTTACCTTATCTCTTCTTACTATACCTAATCTTACCTCACTTGTCCTGTATCATCTTACCTTATACATTATTACATTAACCTTACACATACCTTACCTTAAGTTAGTTCTCTACTTCAACTGAAATTATTATCGGTTTTTTACCTTCCTCATATGTTACATTATCCCTCCTATTTTTACGAGGTATTTACAAATGTGCTAGGCCTATAATTATTGATTGTCGTGATAAATATATACGTACAAAACTACAAACATAATACCATCTAGCTAACTTTAACCAAACAATACTTCAACAAACATGTGCTTATAATTATTATTATTTCTGAAATTTCAGTCAAATCCACGACTTTTGACTTTTCAATTGATGAAATGGTGACCATCGATCCATGTCTCGTTTATAAATAGCGCTATGGAAGTCATCTAACATAGTGTTGGTCTATGTAAGCCACTCACACACACCCATGTCTTGCACTTGTTGATTCTTTAACTATCATCTTTTTCTTCTTCTTATGTAGTTAAGAGTTTTCATTGTCTGATTTAGTTAAGATACCAGAAGTAGTTGTAATCATTCACTTCTTGTTACAGCAATGGTCGGCCGTTTCATCTTTCCGTTTCACATGTACGTAGGTGTCCCTATTAGCGGGGTCAGTGATCCCTTCAGGGCCCATCCTTGTGGCCATTCTCATTTGATGTGATTTCTAACTGCATAGATCTAATTGTAAAAAATGATTGTTTGGTTACAAAAATAAAATGATTGATTGATTGATTGATTGAGACCATAATTATAAGACTATTTTTTTTCTTGAAAAGGCGCTATAGAAATTTATGAATAAATGAATACTAGACGAGTTGTTTGCACACCTGCAATGTATCGTCCACCGTCTGCTTCAGATATTCCGCGTAGAGTTTCTGGGAAGTCTGGTCAAACGGATGAATAAGTGGCAAATAATGCAACTGCAGATGGCAGCACCGTGTTAGAAATTCACTGGACACCTGAAGAAAATTAATTTTAATATTAATTACTACTAATAATTATTAATTATTAATGTTAATAAAAATGATCCAGGTTCACCTCAGTATTTTAACCAAAGTATTAAATAATGGAATGTGGTGGCGTGGTGGTATGTGCGGTGCTTGTAACCAGAGAGGAGGGTTGCAGGTTCGACCAGAGGGGAGGGTTGCAGGTTTGAATCCATGTCTATAGCCACTGTGTAGCGACTTGGACAAGTTGCACAACCCAGAATTGTCTCCTTTGTTTTTAGGTCAAGGAGCTTACCACACCAGATTCCCGTCCTTGCTGGGACATCTTCGTGTAATAAATGACGAATAGCATGAGCGGAAACCTAGGGGGGACGGTCCCCCCCAATAAAAGTGACCCATGCAATGCCCCCCCCCCCCCCCAATCATTGAGCGTGAAGACTAAAAAAGGCATACAATTTTTTTGCCGGTGGAAATATAATTTTTTTTTACTCATAAATTTTTCTCGACTTTTTGGCCGGATGACTAAAAAAAGGTCATCAACTTTTTGGCAGCGAAAATAGAAAATTTTCTTGACTTTTTGGCCGGATGACTAAAAAAATCTCGTGTCTTTCCTTCGGACACACTCGTTCGTCCCCCACAAGTCTCCGCCCAGGTTTCCGCCTATGACGAATAGGCTAGTGATATTAGACAGGCATTGAAGTCGGATCAACTCATCGTGCGACACTCCTATGTGGAGTAGGCAGCGAATTATTCTTATTAATTATTATCAAATTATTAATTGTCTCGGAATAAGTTGGAATTTTCTTTAGGCGTCCACTGAATTTCTAACTTATTCTGAGACTATAATTCGATACTTTAGTTAAAACACAGAGGCAACCATGGAGTAATAAATTATCAATAATATGAGCAGAAATATTAATATTAAAAAATGTAGGTAAGAACACCTAGAAAAATGCTATAAATCAAAGGGAAATTGTAGGATATTGTAGTGCTCAAAAGAGAACGAAAACAAGTAATTACAAAGCCGAAATGTTAATAATAAATCTCATAGTAAAGTCTGACTCTTTCACTTTTACTGCTGTTGATACTACTAGAGTAGTAATGATTTAATGATTCTATAAATGCCAAAACAATATTCATTTTTTATATTTTAGAATAACAGTAACAACAAAAACGACACATACATACATAAACATATAAGCATACACACAATCATACAAACACGCAACACACACGAAAGCTACAAAAAACACACACACACAGACACACACACAAACACAACCACACATTATTGTATTGTATTAAAACATTGTGTTTATTAAAAGACTGTTTAATCTCTGTTTACTAGATTTAAACTTTTGGTCATAATTTGTTTTTGTGGTTTTTTAATGTTTGCTTTCGTTTCATGTAGGCCTATATAACATGTTGTTCTTTGCACTGTTTTACAACCGCCAAATGTTAGGCCTATATTGAGAAAGGAAGGGTCAATCCAGCCTCAGCGGGTCCATTCGACCTTTTTGGATTGATCCTTTGACTTATGCACCGATCAATCGAAAGTCATTGAGTTTGTACTGATTGCTTTTATTTTGTTTTTGGTTGATGCTTCGTCAATAAACGGCTACTACTACCACTACCACTACCACTACTACTACTACTACTACTACTACTATGTGAGCAATGTGTTTGTGCTTGTGCACAAGCATGCAAGAAGGTCAAATTGGAAGTTCAAGAGTCAGTTATTCACCTTGTTCTCCAATTTCAAGGAAATGGACCTGGGATTACACGGAACCTATCCTCGTAAAAAAAATAACAATTTGGAAAGAGCAATTCCAGCTGTGATCACAAACCGAGAATAATTCCTTTGCCTTGATGATCATATAAGTCAGGCATTCCTGAGCAGCCTGCTGTTCGTGTAGCTCCTTTAGCCCGGTGGCAGGGCTCAGCTTATTCCCTTTCGGCTGGGGACTGACTGGCAATAGAGAAGTCTCACGAAGTCCATAGACGTGGAACAACGAAGGAGCGAAACAGATTGCCAGGTTGCTCGCTGTCATCTATCACGAAACAAAAGAATCAGAAATTTTGTGTTTTTAAATAACAGAAAATTGTAAACTCTGAATTTCTTTAGTATTCTGAACGGAAATATCATAGAGAGAACCGGTTTATTTGGAGGAATCTAGAAAATGCTGTATTGCACTAAATTCTGTTGTTTTCAGAAACTATAACAATGCTATTATTAAAGCACAGGCTGCACCCTTAGAACAATCGCAATCATAAGTGCATAATGCATATATTTACATAGCACTTCAAGAAAACTTCACTAAAGATGCCCACGCAGATCACACATAGTTATGATCAAAAACAAAGATCAAATGCTGTTGAAAAAGAGGCAGATTAAAGATCAGATGCTGGCGTAGGAGATTTAAAAAAACAGTATAGTAAAAGCATTATTCATTGTTTTGGTTCTATCAATACAAGATGCAAGAAATTGAAGTGTTATGGATTCTGTGAGTCATGAAAGAATTTTGCTGAAAAATTTCAAGCCTCAATAACATTGAATAAATAACATAAAATAACTTAAATAACAATACATAAATAACCCAAAATTTAAAAAAATTAAAAAAAACAATTAATAAATAACATACAATAAAAAGCATAAATAACATTTAATAAAAAAAGAACAAATCTAGTATCAACAAGAACAACAAATTAATAACAATAAATAAAAAACATCAAAAAAATATAAAAATATATAAAATAAATAAACATAAATTAATAACTGCAATAATATGAACAACGATAACAATTAACAGTTACAATTAACTCTTGCAATAATAAAAATAAAATGTATAGCCTGCATTCTCTTCCGCAAGATTTGTCTAACTCTAATTATACAAACCACTCAAAACTTTACTCTTCGGCCGGGCCTGTGTCGGGAGTGCCCCTGAATAGGTCTCTTGAAGAGGCACCATATAAATTCCATAGACAGATATACACCCGATCAAGTAAAGATAATGAAACCATTCATTTGCAAGGATATAAATATACATAATAAAATAAAGATAAGAATAGCATCGTGAAACAAATGCATGTACGCACTACGCACGCACTCAAACGCACACACGAATAACAACGACTGAGATAATTGTGAGACTGTAAACCTGGTTTTTACTGGCAAACTGAGATAGGTCCATAAGGAAAAACAGCAGGCACTGCAGAACATCCCGATTTTCGTCAGGCAGTAGAACAATAGCAGCCCTCACTCCGTCCAAATGCAGGTCGCTTGGTACGTCTGCATTTATACACAAATTGGCAATGAATAACAAGCCAATAAACACACTTTCAAATGCACAAGTGCCAGCATTACTACAGGAATGTTTTAAGACGGTTAGATGGTCATTCCCGCAAAAATCAAACATGTACCGAAGCAGTTTTATGGCATCATGTGTAGGCCTAATTCGTATTTATGGTATAATGGTCTTTTATGCTGCTTAGTGGCCGCATGATGTTGCTGATGCAATGTTACAGGAAAAACAAAAATGTTCAGCGAAACAAGAATCATCCAGTCCTGTTAAAAATAATAAAGTAACAAAGACAATAAAAGTAATAATAACAACAACAACAACAATAATAACAATCAAAATAATAAAGAAACAACAAAACAATGGGTCCATTCAGACAATTTTTCTTGCTCTTCTTATAAATAATTCTGAGATCTCAGAGAGATCCTTTTAGCCTCAAGACAAAACAATCTACAAAAAATTTGTACAATAGTAATAACAACAATACTGGCAATGTACATGACAATCTAGCACAACAAAACTACTCAGAACTAAAGTTGATACATAGACTGGTATTAATAACTTAAAGCAATTACTTGACTTTAAAGCAAAAAAATACTGATCCAAGTTTAATTATCATTCTCAAAATTGCAGCATTAGACAGCTGCATAAAGTGTTGCATAAATGTGGAGAGCATGGGTTCAAGTCTCCACTGACACAGCTTCATCTGTCACAAGGCCAGATGTGCACTGCTGAACTTTGGTAGGTAGACAATAATCCACAATATCAATTGTTGATAATTTTATGTATCTCGAAAACTCATGCAGCACATTTTAAAGAAGTTGACTATCTTGCATGCAGATCTAAAACGCACATCTTAAGATAAGCAGAAATGTTGCATTGTATTGTATTGCATTGTATTGTATCATGTCATTGGATTGCAGCTTAAAGAGGACTACCGGGTAAGTTGTAAGCTAAAGGTTGACCGCTGTCACATCAACACTGTAACTGTACCACCATAGCACCAATCTGTACTACAATGCTGTTTCCTCGGATTTGGCCTGGCACCTGAAGCAACAAGGCAGTTTTGGCTATAGATGACTTCAATTGATATAGCGCCAATGTATAAGCTGGTCTCCCTGATGTGGATTTTGTGGGAGCTGAGAAATTATCGAAGACATACATTACACTACATTATATTAAGCAGGCCACCATCTTTCCACTCCATTTTAATTATTATATAGAACTTTGCTCACTCTCAAAGATGCTGATGAAGACCTGAGATAGTGGTCTCGTCAGCAGGCAGTCGGGCAGTTCACGAAAGTAAAGTTTGAGAATGTCGGCCACATCGTACACCTGAAGGCTTTCAAAGTCAATGCATTCTGAAAAACAGAAAACGATAATTCAAACGTACAGACATCTCAAACGGCATTACGCAATACATTTGCCATGTGCACGCACGCACGCACGCACGCACGCACGCACACACACACACACACACACAAATATGGTAAATATTTTTAAGTACAATGTGGACCCAAGTCGTTTCAGTTTAACAACACCGTGATATAACAGAGATCATTAGCAATGCCCTCCTCCTTTACCCAGGCTTGGGACTGGCACTGTCAGAGCGCGAACAGATGTGGAGTTATGTGAACTCAATCAACGATGCCCTTTTGCTATATTAAACTATATTTGATGCTGACCTTTATTACACAACAAAATAATGTTACGCTGCAACTGTTTTGATTTGTTGACTAACACATAAATACAATGTATATCGGACTTGTCCGTATCTCAGCATACTTGAAGTATGCTACCACTGCTGGTGCTAGTCCCAATCATGGGACAGGAGGAGGGCGACACAATTCATCTTTGTTATTACACATTGTCCTAAAACAGCAATCGACTAGCTTACTTTAAGAACTCTGGTGTAAGCTAAAAAGGATGTAAGCTATGAAGAAAGGGTAAAGAGGTGTGGCAAAAAACAACATAAGAGACAATGAGGAGCAGAAGAGACCTAATTAAAACCTCCCTACAAGATCATCACTTGAGAGGAGGCAGTGCAGTGCGAGAGGTTCTTTGAATTAGCATCAAACAAGGCGATACAAGAACGTAAATTATTTCAAGAACCGAAGAGAACTTGATGGCAGAAATTTTTCAGTGTAACTGTGGTTGATTTGTGGAGTCGTTTGCAGATGGAAAACTTATCATTGCTTCCAAGAGGAAACGCGAACGGATGGGCTATTATGTGATCCAGGTTAACTTGAAGTGGTAATATCACAGTATAGATCATAACAATTACCGTGGTACCTAATATCTAACACAGAACCACCTTAACCCCTTGATATGCTATGTTACGTTTTTTATGCAAACACCGGAAAAGCCTTTGAAAGATTTAGGCCTATATCACACATCATTGAACTTTGAGAATGATTATGCTAACGAATTGTAGCCTATAGTAGGCTAGATTACACCAGACTATATACAATTATAACCGAATTACATAGGTCACATTAAAATGAAATAGGGAATGACAGGACAGAACAAAATGGAACAGAGATTAAACTCATCAGAATACCATTCTAAAAATATTATTCAAAGGATCGCCTGTTACACAGTTTGTTCTGTCCTATCATAAACAAGATGAAATTAGACAATAATTATTCATTGTGGCTTGCTGGTGTCAAGACACGATCGATCGTCTCTGAGGACGATTTTCTCATCAAGTGGCGCTATATAAATTCATGATTGCGGTTACGATTACTCGATACCTGGATCGGTGTCGATCTGTTCTCGCAGATGTTGGATCCGCGATCGAACGCCAGACTTGCGAAAGATGCCGATCGCTTCGACGGCCGATCGTCGTATGCGCTGCATCGCATAAATGATCCACGCAGGAATCGGTCGACCCGTCTGTCGCAGATTGGACAGCAACGATCGACCGAAGACTCCACAACCGTTGGATGATTGTTGTTGTTGTTGTTGGTCGAGTTTCACGGATTTTGATCGGATCCTGAACAACGGAAATCAAGGATTCACATGCAAACACGTTAGAGACAGCAGAGGGTAATTATTATAGATGTCAATTAATGCAGAACTGTATACCTACCTATCCCCTATTGAACGGTCTTATTAATGTACTAACTGGGGCACCCTGGCGTTGTCCGGGAATTTTAGGATTCGGGCCGTTCCCCGCCAATTCCTCTCTCCGTCCGACCCTCCTTCCGTTCCTCCCTCCGTTCCTCACACCCTCCTCCATCCCTCCTTTCCTCCCTATGCAGTTATGTGTCTGTATGACGTATGTATGCAAGACTGCAAGTGTATGTTGATGCACGCACTTATGTATGCAACCATGCATCAAACATGGCATGTACCGGTAGTAATATATGCCATGTATGCGAAAACATGCCAACACATATCATGTGCTCATGTATGTATGCATATGCATATGTATGTATGTGCAATGTGCATATGTAGGCCCTATGTATGTATGTATGTATGTATGTATGTATGTATGTATGTATGTATGTATGTGCATATGTACGCATGTATGTATGTGGGGCGCAGTGGTCTAGTGGTGGCGTCGTTGCCTTGGAGCCGGAAGGTCCGAGGTTCGAATCCACCTCCCCGCGTAAGGACCTTGGGCAAGTCCTTCACTTACAATTGCTCATCGCTTCGGCGTGAAACTCTGATGCAGTGTCCGCTCTGCATCGGGAGCGCCTCTGAGTAGAGAGCTTGAAGGGGCGCTATAACAAGTGCACATACATACATACATACATACATACATACATACATACATACATACATACATACATACATACATACATACATACATACATACATACATACATACATACATACATACATACATACATACATACATACATACATACATACATACATACATACATACATACATACATACATACATACATACATACATACATACATACATACATACATACATACATACATACATACATACATGTATGTATCTGAATTGCATCTGGGAATGGACAAAATTCACTGCGGCTGAAATTCCAAAGAGATACATAAATACACCGTGAGTCAAAAAAAAGTAAGCCAAATTGTTTTTCATATATCTCTAATGCCTGATAACATATCACGCTAAAATTTTCCAAATATTTAGAGAATTGGACCAAGAATATGATTCCAAAATTTCATGGGATAAAATTGAACGGATAAAAAGATATGAATCTGTAAACTTCATATGCCGAAATTGCCGTTTACAAGCAATTTTTTTGTCAGATTCAATAAAAAGTAAGCTAAACTGTTTTTATTATATCTCCAATGCCAGCTAATTAATCATACTAAAACTTTCCAGATATTTAGATAATTGAACCTAGAATAGGATTCCAAAATATCATGTAATAAATTTGAACGGATAGAAAGATATGAATATTTGAACTTCATCTCCGAAATTTCAGTTTTCAGCAAATCTGTTATGGTGTTCGCTGCAGTTTTGATGCCTGATAATTCCCAATTTTGGTCTTCAGTGATCCTGGAGTAAAATTTTACGGAATATAAAGTGTGGAGCGTGCATAATGAAAGACCGAGTCTACCAGACAACAGTCCATGATATAAACGATCTGAAGCAACGCTTGTTGGAAGTGTGGGATGGCCTGGACCAGAGGATAATCGACGATGCTGTTGCCTAATGGCGCCTGCGCCTCAAGGCTTGCGTGCAAGCTGAAGGATGACATTTTGAGCATCTTATTTAATTAAATAATCAAATCATACTGTTGGGGTCATATTGCTAGTTCAATTATCTACATATCTGGAAAATTTTAGAATGATTGATCATCAGGCATTAGAGATATGAGAAAAAGTTTGACTTACATTTTACTGAATCTGACAAAATATTGCTTGTAAACGGCAATTTCGACATATGAAGTTTAAAGATTCATATCTTTTTATCCGTTAAACTTTATCTCATGAAATTTTGGAATAAAATTCTTGGTCCAATTCTCTAAATATTTGGAAAATTTTAGCGTGATATGTTTTCAGGCATTAGAGATATATGAAAAACAATTTGGCTTACTTTTTTTTGACTCACGGTGTATATAAGTATTTTCTTTTCCAGTTTCCATGAGGATCCAAGGCATTTGCATTTACCAGTATTGTATTTGATGATAGATTGCGTGAATGAGTAAAAAATTAATGCATTGGTTCATTTCTTATTTTATATATACATGTATGCCATTCTAAAGTGGATCCCCCAGACAAAAAATTTATACAGCTTTTAAAAACCATAATTTTTTTACGAATTTTTTACTTTCACTACCTCGGTAATTTCACATTGAGCTGGTGAGCATTACAATTCTGCTATAAAAATCTTCATTTGCTTCAAGAGTCGTTTCTGAAACCATTTTAGACAAGAAAATGGAAACATTTTCAGATCCACGTGAAAATATTAATACATGGCTCACACACACATGCATGCAAGCACACACCAACGCACTCGCTTATGCACACACATGCACCTACACACACACACACACACACACACACACACACGCACACATGCACACACGCACCAATTCGCACACAGCCGTGCAAACTTACACACACACATTCACACACTTACACACACACACTTAAACAAACACATGCTAAGATACATATACCCATTGGTGACTGATGCACTCCACTACCCCAAAGAGATGAGTACGTGTCTCACATTTACACTTCAATTAACTCTAAGTCCGTGAAGAGTGCCTTCTCGTGCATCGGACCATCACTCTGGATTAGCTCATCATTGCCTTTTATGCACCATTGCACTTAGTTCTCTACAGCATACACGTCAAACTTGCTTGCCCTCCCTCCTCCATCTCTTCAAGCTGTCTTCAAATGCACTAGTGTCCTGATCACTTAGATAACAATGCACGCATGTATTATGCTAAGCACGACTATAATAAAATGTATCTGTATACAGAAATAATAAACACATAATGGACCTATAATTAATCTGACCTATCTACGTTCTCTCCCACGGGATCTGTCCATGCAGCTCTTTTTATAAAAGTCTACTCAAGACTTTCCTCTTTGGCCAACGTGCCTAGATCGGGAGTGCTTCTGATTAGCTAACTTCCAAGGGTGCTATATAAATTCAATATATAGGTAGACAGACATACATACGCACATACAATGCATGCATCCGGTATTTACATATATTACATACATGCATATACATGTATATATAGTTTTATAGTATGTACATACTTGATACATATATAAGTATATACATATATCGAATTATTGATACATACATTACATATACATACATAAAAATTAAAAACATACATACAGCACCAGTACCATGAATGTTAGAAGATTTAGCTTAAATTAGCCCAGTCAGTGGATGAAGAAGCATGCTACCTTTTCACCTGCAAAAGGAAAGGTCATTGACCCGTGAGTGTTCGGAATGCAACAACAACAACAATATCAAACATGCAGAGGACAGATTTATGTAAATGGAGACAGGGAGTGACAAAGACAGCAACAGAGACAGAGGCGGACAGTGATGCACGTTGTAAGGAACGGTAAGGAACAGGTAAGGAACGTACCAGCAGGACGACAGTGGAACCGATGGAACGTACTTGTCCATGATCGACGTCAACCTGACGAGATTAAGTTTAAAGAGTAGCGCCATCTGTCCAGCGGTCATGCCACTCAAGTTGCCGCGCTCTTCAGTGAACGTTGGCAGGTGGTCAAGTGAGAAGCTGTCCCAACGCAAACGCTGGCGAACATACTCTACGCTGATTCACGAGACAATAAAACAAATTTAAACTAATTCATTACAATTCTGTTTGAAGAGAAAAACATTTTAGCAGCAGAAAGAAAACTTCTATGTATGCAACTTGGCAACTGTGCATCTGAAAGAACGGGAAAAGACGGTTGCTCTCAGAAACTTGAACTTGATGTTCTCTTATTATCGTAATCTCTAGGCCTATACAACTCTCATGCGAGTTCCACTGGCAGCATTTAAGCTATAAATTATACACTGGACAACAGTGATTTGGTTTGTTTCCTCACTTTCCGTTGTTTGTTTCCTCACTTTCAGTTGTTTCTTATGCAGTTTCTGCTGCTGATCACGAAAATCACCTTGAAATAAATTATTGTCCCATCACGTAACGTTTTTGAGAAATCTTCAATTTTTATATTTATTTCCACATTTTTCAGATATACATGTAATGTTATACTAAGCTTCATGTAACTGAGGTATTTCCAGGCTTGCACTTCGGAGAGTTTACATAAATGTTTGTCTTTCATAATATATAGCCTACACTTGGGTCTGCATGCATATGCATTGATGCGGGTTAGAATCAGTCTGCAAAAGTTCTAAGCACAACTAAAGCTGCTTCTCTGCATAGGTAGACCCTATACATGTATATCTCACTGAGAAAGTTGACATCAGTTTGTAGTTTGATGTCGCATTTCCAAAGTTCAGTTTTGTCTACATGTATGCAAGATGCATAACAAGTTATAGCCAGCTTATTTTCAGATAAGCTTTGAACTATAATATATTTTAAGACGGTTGTTGACAGCAGACATATCTCGCCAGTGTTGCATCAAACGTGATAGGCTACATGTACGTTTTGCCACATTTGTGGAGAGTAGGCTATGATATATGAGACAATCACCTGGTAGCACTGAAGGATGTTGTGTGGAATTTTCTTGGTAACAATAGAACTCCAAATTGCATGAAACTGAGTACCAAAATCTTACAGCATACTGACATGAAATGCAGCATGTCACTTAAGATTCACATCTTGCATTTCCACTTGAACGTCTTCCCAAGTTCCCCACAAATCTAGCGATGAACACCAGGAAATTGCCACAGTGCAAAAACGGTATAAGGGAAACTGGAATCCAGCAGTGTTGTCTGACAATTGTTTGACAAGATGTGCAGACAAAGTATACTAACGTAAATAAGCATCAAATAATTTTAGACCTATGGAACTTTAGCAGCATCTTATAATACACTAGCGTACCCGGCCACGCGTTGCTGTGGCTGAAAAGAGCATCCAACCATTCCTCAGTACCTACCCCTACCCCTCCCCTTCACCCTCCCACCCACTCCCCTTCCCATCTTCTCCCTCCCTTCCCTACTCTCTCTCCTCCAACTACCCCTCCCCTCTACCTCCTCCCGTCCCACCTCCCTCCCTTCCCCTCCACTCTACCCTCCACCCTACCCTCCTCTCTTTTGTTGTAACAGATTGCGCTATTGCAAAGAAAGCATTATGCAAACATAACCGGTTTCGGTTTAAATTATTATGCGAGAGTCAATTATGACGTCACGACACGCGACCTCTTGCGAAGTTTCGTCTGCTGATTATTAAATGGCGACCATGGACGGCGAAAATGTATGGGTGAAATAGCGAACGAATGAAAATGATCATATTGTTGTAATATTGTTGTAAAAGATTGCACTTTTTAAGAAAAAAGCATTTGCAAACCCGATCGTATTCGAACGGAACGTTTTGGCGAATTTTTGAAAAAAATCGGTCAAGAACTTTGCAAGATCTTTCATTAGACACAAACTTTTTACATTTTTATTTATATGGATTGTACATGTGCAACTGAACAGGAACCTTTAATTTCATGTTTCGCAACATTTCTAAGTGATACAGTTATCATCAGCACCCAATATTATGAGGAAGAACTGTTCTAAAGATTTGTTTTCCAATGAAATCAAATTAGCCTATAGTAGGCCTATATTGCAAATGTATGCAATAAACGAGCATTTCAGTTAAAATTTTGCATGCCATTTTACTCAAAAACCTTACGTGATACAAAAATTCTGAGAAAACCATCGTGTTCAGCACGTCAACCTGTATAGAAAACAGTCAAAGTTTTTTCGGAAATCAAAAAAAGTAATTTATAGTATATTTAAATATATGCAATATAAAAGGATTTAAGTTAAAATCTTGCATATTGTTTTTCTAAAAAACCTTACGTGATACAACAATTCTGAGAATACCATCGTGTTCAGCACGTCAACGTCTATATAAAACAGTCAAAGTTGTTTCGGAAAAAAAGTTTACAGTATATTTAAATATATGCAATTTATGAGTAAGTTAAAATCTTGCATATTGTTTTTTTTCAAAAACCTTACGTGATACAACAATTCTGAGCACACCATCGTGTTCACATCAACTTCTATAGGGTCGTTTCAGATAAAGTGAACCATCAGGTTGAGTGAACCAATTCTGCTAGAAATTGCCTGTGCACCAAACTATTAATGTCAAATTCACGCGGTGGCTATTTTTAGATTGCGCTGCCTCTTGGCTACCAAGTCAGCGGGTTATTTGAAACATACCTAGCAACCTCATGTTATGATCGATAGAGAAATGTCGGACGCCGACGAAAATTCCCCAAATTGAAGTGTCCTGCTTTTTAGAGGGGGTATAACAAAAGTCGGTTTTACGGCTAAATGCATTAACCTATGCAGGGAATTTTTCTCTGTATGAATTCGGGCATGTGAATGAATTAAAAAAGCAGTTTAAATGTCTGATTGAACGATTCCGCGAGCCGTTTGTGCCAGTTTAATCATGCGGTCCACTTTGCTTGCACACATTGGTAAAGTGAACCACAAAAGTCCAACTAAAGTGAACCACTGGTTCACTTTATCTGATAGGCTAATAGCCTGGTAAATGAATATTATTGTAGATAGGCCTAAATTGGATATTACCAAAACATAAGAAAAGAAGGAGAAAGAAAGACCAGGAAAATTGCCACTGAAAAAGACAACAATAAAAATAGACCTAGGCCTATACGTGGGACCCATGCAGGTTGTATGGAAAGAGCATTGAAAGACAACATGCTTTCGCAAAACAGGCATGCATATAAAAGTTTCATCAGTTTTTGGCATGTGGTGGCCAGTTATTTTGAGACTTGGCCATTGTGTGATTCAGTTTCACCAGGCAACATTGAAACATTGTATTAGGCTACCAGGTACCTAAAATTGGCACCCAGTTGTGAGATTGTAAAAGTGTCTGACTCGAGCTTAAATAGTGGTGTTAAGAATGCAGAACCTGCATAATCCAACTCTATCAAGCAACTTTAGCAGTGCCTTAGTTTTTGGTCTCGGTTCAAGCACAGGCATCGAGACAATGTCAACTTTACAGATATTATTTTGGTACCACACAGTGTTTCTTAGTTCCAGGAAAAATTTATTATGCAAGCTAGGCTTTAATAAGATGCAAGAAATTTTGACTCACAGAACTAACATTAGGCCTCTCCCAGTACTATCAAAAATTGTAGAGAATCAAATCTTAACCATCATTGAATAATTGTTATGTTTGACTGCATTCCTCGATGATCTTGAATCCACAAATACAATTGTGGCTGCTCTGGTCAATTCAAACTTTGGAGGTTTGCTGTTTGTGCTCTTTTTGCCTATTGCCACTCTCTGTGTGGTACCAAAATAAGATCTGTAAAGGATAGCTCTACTGACATGAAAGTTGCATAGCTATGACTAAGTCACTGGTCAAATGAATGCTAGATGTGGCCATCTCTTGAGCAATCTCAGCATTACCAGATCCATGGTTGACATAGGGCCTAGTCTCAATGCCTGTGCATGAACTCATGATCAACTTCTAAGTTCAGTTTAGGTTGACACATATTAAAATTGGTGCAAATGTTTACATTCTGCTGTGATTTATATAAACTATTAGGCTTTTGCATTTGGATAAGTGTATAGTTTGATACAAGCAAGATCTGGTTCACTTTATCGAAAACACTGATTCACTATATCTTAAACTTCAGGTAAAGAGAACCACTGGACATTAAAAGTTTGAATTGGTATATGACCCACTCAACCTCAACACCGGTCCAGTTTAACTGCATAGCCTTATAGAGCAATCACTGCTCTTTAAAATGATGTCTTTGAATCCTTGATACGATGCTTCTGAAGGTAGCAAAGTGGCCAAACGTGAAAAGTGGTTCACTTTATCTGAAACGACCCTAGAAAACAGTCAAAGTGTTTTCGGAAAGACAAAAAAGTTAAAATTTGTTGTCCAGTGTTATTATTATTCGAATCTGGGAACTTCTAGAAGTTCTAGCACACAACTATCTATGGTTGCAAGGCTACAGTAGCTCAACCAAAGCTATTAGGCCTACCGCAAGGCATCATATTAGTTAACAAACTTTACATATATATCAAGAACCACAATTAAAAATATTGTTATTAAATGAATTTGTAATGTGCGTACTGTGCAAGGTGACACCGAAATGTGAATATCAATGCATGGATATTAAGGACTCTAGCACGATTTTTAGACTGTGACATAAATGGCATTTTGTCTGCATTGTACACTTTTTACGTGCAGCTCGGTTCAACCATTGTTACAATTGTATCATAAGACAATGCCCCCAGCCACATGAATGAGTTCACACTGTAGTCGCTTTTTACATAGAGGATCAAGCACATAAGTTAAAACTCATCTAACATTGTAAAGAACGCAGAAAACAAACCTAGAATGACTTGATGCGAAACATCCAGGATCAGTTACTCCATCAAAATCAGTTTTTCCATTATCCACACACTTGTCTGAAATTGGAATGCTGCTCGAAGATATGTGCGCCGAGTACTCACAATCAAAACAATTAGGAATGCCTGCGTTAATTTTCGTCAGATTATCAACAGCCGTTGTATTTCTGCTGTGGGTGGCCGCGGCAGGGTCACGGTGATTTAAAATGACATCACACTTGCTGTCTGACTGCACACCACAGTTCTTCTCACTGATAATTAGATTTCCCTTTTCCAATTCAACAACCAACTTTGATATGTGGCTGGTGAGAGGAGGTGTTAGTGACATTTTCGGGTTGACGTCTGCTACTGGGTCGTCTTCGAAGACGCTAATGCAATCAGTTTCAACTGAAAGGACAACAAAAGTAGCGCACGTATATATGAGCGGAAAAAGATTATAATTATTGATGATGTCGTTGCTGTTTTTGTTGTTTAACCGAGATGTGTGTCAGCCGTCGGGATTAATATTTAGTACCAAGATTCGGAAATCATTAGGCTATTCTAGAATGTTCCTGTTGATGTTTTGCACGGTGAAGGTTAAATCGCAAACATTGCTGTTGTAATTGTTATTATAACTGTTATTATTTAATACAATAATTATTGTTAAAATTACTGTTACTCCCATCATTATCATCATTGCGAAATCATCATCATTGTTATCATCATCATCATCATTGTCATTATCAGCATCACCACCAATCACGAAAACCGTCACCCACAATCATAATCATCATCACCATCATCATCACCACCACCATTACCACCATCACCACCATCATCACCACCATCATCACCATCACCACCACCATCACCACCACCATCATCACCATCACCACCACCATCATCACCACCACCACCACCATTACCACCATCATCACCATCACTACCACCATCACCACCACCATCATCACCATCACCACCACCACCACCGTCATCATCATCATCATCATCATCTTCATCATCATCATCATCATCATCATCATCATCATCATAATCTTCACCATCATCATAATGAGTAAGCTTAGACAATCCTGAAGAGATGCCATATAAAATTACAGTGATAATAATAATAGTAATAAACAACATAAGCTTTTTATCCAATGCAAAAAGATAACTTTGGGTGAACATTTCAAAGAGGATATTCAGTGCGTGTGACCGAGTCTGAGAAAGTCCTTATACAAACTGAGAGAATTTATTTAGGTGAAAGATACGTCCAGAATGCAATTTGGCATAAAAATGGGCCAAAGTAATTTTCTCTAAAGACTCTACATACAGGGTGGCTCAATAAAAAAAATACCCCACCAGTAAAAATGCAATATCTCCGCAACCAATCGAGATTATTCTATGAAAATAGCAGGATTTATAGAGGAAAGAATTTGCAACAATCCCTGAAAATCTCAATTAATGAATCTGCATTATTTCAGAAGTTACAGATGTTTTCCATTTTTTCAAATTTTCGCAGATTCACTTTCCAATACCTGTGATTTCGTTAAGATTTTGTTGCAAATTTCAACACATAAAGTGATGATGATGTCATATGACCTCACTAAGAGCTGTAAATAAGCTGTTTATGAAGCATTCTGGTAGTATTTGGTGATATTTTATATATTAAGGTCTCAATTTGTGAATCCGTACTGAACGTCATGGGCAAAGTTTCTGCAGATGATAAAGTGGGAACTCGGGCGCTGCGTGATCAGAGACTGGGGTATTGCAAGATCATAGAAAAATACCCAGTGAAAAGTGGAGCCTGAGCACATTGAAGGCTATCTGTAGACGTGATTATGTAACGGAAGTCATATGTCGAAAGAAAGACAGTGGTCGTTTGGTATGACGGTAAAAGCGCGATGTTCACGAAATTCGCTTGGTAGTCGCAAAGGTAAAGTTTGCAAAGCACATCATGGTTTCGGCGTCAAATCTGCTGGCGTGTGTTACGGCTGCAAGAAAAGACTGCACTTCATCCCATTCAGTAGGCCTATAGGCTAAATGCAAACTTACCATTGAACTCTGTTACCCAGACTCATTGAAGACTGCAGGTGTGTTCTAACATTTGGTTTTATTTTCCAGCAGGACGGTGCGCCTGCTTGCTCGCACGGCAGAGTTGATTATGATGATGCTATCTTATTGCCATCAACTGCGGTAAATTTATTGGCACAGGTGAATGACCATCAAACTTGCGAGACCTTAACCCTTTTGTTTATTACGACTGGGAAGCTATGCTGGAACGATGCAAGACATTTCATCTCAAGTTGGAGAACATTGGCTAACTGAAGGAAGTCTTGCTGCTAATGTGGGATCAGTTGCCGTAGGACTCGATCAACAAGGCCATACTGAGCGTCACAAAAATAATTTGATCTCGAGTTAAAGCACGGAGTGGACACTCCCATCATACTTTACGATAAACTCTAAACGGATTTCTGCGGTCGTGGTAAAAGTGATATCATTTGACATGTAAATCTACAAAGTGACGCTAACTTTTCCGCGGATATTTGAAAAAACGAAATTGAAAGTTTAAACAGCTGTAACTTTTTCAAACATAAAAATTTTGAAGTGAAACTTTCAGGGATTGTTGGAAATTCATTCCCCTACAAATTGGGAAATTTGCGCAGAAAAAGTTCAAACGGTTGCGAAGATACTGCATTTTATCCAGTGGGGTATTTTTTTAGCCACCCTGTACACCGTGATTCAAAAAAAGGAAGCCAAATTGTTTTGCCTATATCTATAATGCCTGATAACATATCAAGCAAAAAAAATTCAAATATTTAAAGAATTAGACCACGAATATGATTCCAAAATTTCATGAGATAAAGTTTGACGAATAAAAAGATATGAATATTTAAACTTTATATGCCGAAATTTCAGTTTACAAGCAGCTTTCTGTCAGATTTTCAAATGTTTCCTTATATCTTTAATGCCTAATGATTAATCATTCTAATATTTTCCAGATATGCAGAGAATTGAACTAACAATATGATTCTAACAGTATGGTTTGGTTATTTAATTAATTAAGATGCTCAAAATGTCCTTCTCCTGCTTGCACGCAAACCTGGAGGCGCTGGCGCCATTAGGCAACAGCTGCATCGTCGATTATCCTCTGGTCCAGGCCATCTCACACTTCCAACAAGCGTTGTTTCAGATCGTTTATATCATGGATTGTTGTCTGGTAGACTCAGTCTTGCATCACGTTCCACACTTTATAGTCGACAGGATTCAAATCTGGGCTGTTCGGAGGTCATAATGTGGGAGAAACGAAGTCTGGCGTCTCTTTTTGTCAGCATTTCGATGGTTTTCTTGGCTCTGTGGGCTGGCGCTGTTCTATTCAAAAAGAAAGCAGCCTTCTGGGGCTATAGATTTCTGATAACAGGTGGAAGATGTTGTGACAACAAAACGTTGCGATAATATACTCCGTTAATTTTACTCCAGGGTCACTGAAAACCAAAATTGGGAACTATCAAGCATCTAAACCGCAACGAGCACCATAACAGACATGCTGAAGATGAAATTTCCGGAGATGAAGTTGAAATATTCATATATTTTTATCCGCTCAAATTTATGACATGATTTTTTGGAATCCTATTCTAGGTTCAATTTTCTAGATATGTTGAAAATGTTAGAATGATTAATCAACAGGCATTTGAGATACAAGAAAAACAGTTTGGCTTACTTTTTTATTGAATCTAACAGAAAATTGCTTGTAAACTGAAATTTTGACATATGACGTTGAAAGATGCATATCTTTTTATCCGTTCAACTTCATCTCATGAAATGTTGGAATCATATTCTTGGTCCAATTCTCTAAATATTTGGAAACTTTTAGCGTGATATGTTATCAGGCATTAGAGAAATAAGAAAAATCATTTGGCTTACTTTTTTAATCACGGTGTATATCCATTCCCGTGCTGTTAGCTATCAAATTCCAAGTCCTTACTGAAACGTTTTCATGGCTCATCTTTTTAATTTTCAATTTGATCACATGATGCCCGCTACAAGAAGTTAATTTACCGTGTAACCTCGCAATTGATGGCAGATGCCGAGGTCTCTGAATATGTTCCAATATATCCGACTTAAAAACGTTAGCTACCCTGAGGCACAGCAAATTGGGTTGGGTTGGGTTGATAGTTGAGGCAAGCTTTGACTGGTAAACTGGTACTCATGATACGCTTAAGAGATCACAAACAGTGGCATGTATAGGCCTACCAATCCATGTTCTGTGACCACTTCAGAGAGACTTCAATCTCCCACGGTTATAAACAGTTAAACAGTATGTGATTTAACGTTTTTAACATAAACTGAAGTTGTTGTTGCTCTGTATATTAGTTGACAGTTCCGAGTGACTACCAACTGTCTGATATTTAAGCCACCCGAGAGAGAGAGGGTGGGTTTGTTTTCCCATTCCAGGTGGTGGGTTAGACACTGCTGGTCACAGAGATCCATATTTTTAAATTTAAAATAATGTGGTTTAAAATACAGTCACTCAACAGTTCCATTCAAATCGAGTGCAGTAGCCTACTAAAACCGGTTTCCATTTTTTTCCCCTCAGACACTGTCGCGCTCTGCGGCTCTGCAACTAACATTCCTTATCTTAAATAGACTACTTTAAGTGAGGGAAAATGTTTTTAATTTGCGTTATTCATCTCTAAAGTGTCAGCACTCAAGAGCATGGGAAATCAATGAGGAAGAAGAATAAAATTTCCCTCTGGTTATCAGCATAGTAAAAAATGAAAATATCACCATAACTATGTTGCTTAAAAAGTAAAATTATTTTACCAGAACTTTGTTATAGCCTAGGCCTATTGACAGTGTAAAGATAGAATTAAACAATGACAAGACGATCATATCAAACAAATAAGATTTTTTATATGATAGAAATTGAAGGCAACTCACGTGACTGGGAATTTCCAACTCCTTGCAACGTTTGATTCAACGAATCAATGTTGCGGTAAATTTCAACAAGGATCAAGTCAAGTTCAAGCTGTGGATCACTGGGCGGGGCGTCATCACCAAAATTCAGATTATCGTAAAAGCTTCTTCTCTGGTCCGCGTGTTTCCATTCCTCGCTGCTCTCTACGGTGGTCTCTAGATTCTTCTCCTGCAGACTCGACAGATCATCAGCTGACTTATTTAAGCCACTGCTTTCATCGAGTTCAGACAGCGGTTCAGAGTCCTGCGTTGAACCGCTCTTACGTTCATACGAACAACGGTTGGACCAGCGGTTCAAGTGAGTAAGCGAGTCATTCTTGTCGCCGCAGCTTTCCGAAAGAGCGCGTCTATACTCGTCAGCCGCAGCACGTCTGCTATCAGCAACAACACAGATCGCGTTGCGCGTATTACCACAAGTGTTGGTCAACGCACTGTTCCCTTCAGAAACGACACCGTACTTTTTTGGTGGAATGTCGAAGCTCTTCTTCTCGTCCTCCGAATTGATATCGACACATTTCAGGTTGTCCATCTTCTCCTCGATTTCTGCAGTGCCTACGAACACCGGATCGCCAATGTCCAATCGCCCGCTGGATGGCGCGCTGGGCGGCCGGCCGTGATTGGCCGCCGCTGCCGCCGCCTTCCGACTCCTGTGGCTGTCGCTTCGACGAAAGATGTTCCTGAAGGAGCGGGACGTCGATCGATCGCCGCCGCCGCTGTTCCATGATGTGTTCATCTGTGAGCCGCCGTCGCTTGATGGGTCAGAGTCGCTCGCCGAGGATCCGCGCGAGAGCGGAGTTCGGGAGCGATGGCGGAATGGGAACGACGATCGCTTGAATCCCTTCAGGCTGCTCGAGCGGTTCTTCACGGGAGGAACGGGTCCACTGGTGGAGGATGGCGCAGAGTGGTTTCCAGCGGAGGAGATCTTCGGACTGTCGGCCAGAGCGCTGTCGCAGCTGCTGCTGCAGGACAGCTTGCGCTGGTTCGACATGAGCTTTGTCTTCGAGAGGAACTTGTGCGTCCAGCGTCCTTTCTCCGCCTGACACGTCCACTGGTCGCTCAACGCCTGGTCATCTTCATTGTCCGAACTGCCGCCAAGCTCCTCAATAAATAACAACACACAGTTTGCTATAATTAATCAATTATACATAAAGTAGCTGCTCGCCACTGGGGCTGCACTCTAGGGCAGTGTTTCCCAACATTTTTTGACTATAGGGCCACTTTTTCTAAGTTGGACAACATGATGGCCACTTTTTCATAGTTGATGAACTTTAGAGGGGGGCCACAAGGCTAAAATTTAATAGCGTAAAGCATATAAAATGGTTATAATTGAATAAAAATAGATTGTTTTGGGAGAAAATGGAGAAAGCATATGATGACTAAAAATTTAAGCATGTAGGCCTACTCACCTTAAAATGTCAGTGTATGCTCCTGCTGCTCGCTGCTTTAGAATGTCCTTGAAGCGGAGCTATATAAATATATGTGCTACATTTAATTTTATACAACAGGGCAGATACTTAGCGACTGTCTTAGCAGTGTAAATGCTAAACCGGAACACTGAATACTGAATAGAGCTCATTAAAACAGCCCATTAACATTCCAATGACAACTATAGACAGTGTCTACTAAACGTGACTGCATGGGAACAAATGCAGCTTGTTGTTAAACCTGCAGACTATGGCTGCATGCAACCTTCCTGTACAAAAGTGTGCAGAGGCGCTCTACCATTCCATTGTAGAACAATAATTCTCTCATCTTTGATGCAGGTTATGTATATATAGGTTACATATCTATATGCAACCGACATTGAGAGTTACATATACATATTATGCTCATTCAGGATATATATTATGTGTTTGTGTGCGTGCGTGCGTGTAAGTGGGTGAGCATATAATTATGTTACAGCTGTACCGAATAAATATATCAGTTTATTGTATACATGGCAACACTCTGTAACATGGCACCCATGTGGCTCCATCCTGTTTCCCCTTTGACACCTAATGCCTTACACATGTCTCATCCTCCCTATAGGCGGCAAGAGGGAACTATGATTCCTCTCCTTAATTCAACCCAAACTCCTAAATCAGACACAGTCACCGACTTCTCCACTTCTCCATCCATGTACATGTAGATGTTTTCTCTACTAAATCACATCTGTCTCATATCTTCTTCTTTTAGGCATATATACACTGGAAAAAGCTGACACTATCTATCATTCTATTGCATCTAATCTAATGAATTCCATAGATAACCGAATCCAATAATTATGTCAATGGCTAATCGAATCCAATTACTTCTTAAGCTAATCTTATCGAGTGATTTAATGAATTAATCTTATCCAACGACTTAATAAACTAATCTTATTCAATGACTTAATAAACTAATCTATCCAATGACTTAATAAACTAATCTTATCCAATGACTTAATAAACTAATCTTATCCAATGACTTAATAAACAAATCTTATCCAACGACTTAATAAACAAATCTTATCCAATGACTTAATAAACAAATCTTATCCAATGACTTAATAAACAAATCTTATCCAATGACTTAATAAACTAATCTTATCCAATGACTTAATAAACTAATGTTATCCCATGACTTAATAAACTAATCTAATCCAATGACTTAATAAACAAATCTTATCCAATGACTTAATGAACTAATCTTATCCAATGACTTAATAAACTAACCTTATCCAATGACTTAATGAACTAATCTTATCCAATGACTTAATAAACTAATCTTATCCAACGACTTAATAAACTAATCTTATCCAATGACTTAATAAACAAATCTTATCCAGTGACTTAATAAACTAATCTTATCCAATGACTTAATAAACTAATGTTATCCCATGACTTAATGAATTAATCTTATCCAACGACTTAATAAACTAATCTTATCCAATGACTTAATAAACTAATGTTATCCCATGACTTAATAAACTAATCTTATCCAATGACTCAATAAACTAATCTTATCCAATGACTTAATAAACTAATCTTATCCAATGACTTAATAAACTAATCTTATCCAACGACTTAATAAACTAATCTTATCCAATGACTTAATAAACAAATCTTATCCAATGACTTAATAAACTAATCTTATTCAAGGACTTAATAAACTAATCTTATCCAATGACTTAATAAACTAATCTTATCCAACGACTTAATAAACTAATCTTATCCAATGACTTAATAAACTAATCTTATCCCATGACTTAATAAACTAATCTTATCCAATGACTCAATAAACTAATCTTATCCAATGACTTAATAAACTAATCTTATCCAATGACTTAATAAACTAATCTTATCCAATGACTTAATAAACTAATCTTATCCAATGACTTAATAAATTAATCTTATCCAATGACTTAATAAACTAATCTTATTCAATGACTTAATAAACTAATCTTATCCAATGACTTAATAAACTAATCTTATCCAATGACTTAATAAACTAATCTTATCCAACGACTTAATAAACTAATCTTATCCAATGACTTAATAAACTAATCTTATCCAATGACTTAATAAACTAATCTTATCCAATGACTTAATAAACTAATCTTATCCAATGACTTAATAAACTAATCTTATCCAATGACTTAATAAACTAATCTTATCCAACGACTTAATAAACTAATCTTATCCAATGACTTAATAAACTAATCTTATCCAATGACTTAATAAACTAATCTTATCCAATGACTTAATAAACTAATCTTATCCAATGACTTAATAAACTAATCTTATCCAATGACTTAATAAACTAATCTTATCCAATGACTTAATAAACTAATCTTATCCAACGACTTAATAAACTAATCTTATCCAATGACTTAATAAACTAATCTTATCCAATGACTTAATAAACTAATCTTATCCAATGACTTAATAAACTAATCTTATTCAATGACTTAATAAACAAATCTTATCCAATGACTTAATAAACTAATCTTATTCAATGACTTAATAAACTAATCTTATCCAATGACTTAATAAACTAATCTTATTCAATGACTTAATAAACTAATCTTATCCAATGACTTAATAAACTAATCTTATCCAATGACTTAATAAACAAATCTTATCCAATGACTTAATAAACTAATCTTATTCAATGACTTAATAAACTAATCTTATCCAATGACTTAATAAACAATTTTTATCCAATGACTTAATAAACTAATCTTATCCAACGACCTAATAAACTAATCTTATCCAATGACTTAATAAACTAATCTTATCCAATGACTTAATAAACAAATCTTATCCAATGACTTAATAAACTAATCTTATCCAATGACTTAATAAACAAATCTTATCCAGTGACTTAATAAACTAATCTTATCCAATGACTTAATAAACAAATCTTATCCAATGACTTAATAAACTAATATTATCCAATGACTTAATAAACTAATCTTATTCAATGACTTAATAAACTAATCTTATTCAATGACTTAATAAACTAATCTTATCCAATGACTTAATAAACTAATCTTATCCAACGACTTAATAAACTAATCTTATTCAATGACTTAATAAACTAATCTTATCCAATGACTTAATAAACAAATTTTATCCAATGACTTAATAAACTAATCTTATCCAACAACTCAACACTGTTCTTGTTTATTGAGGCCCTCCTCCTTTATCCTGGATTGGGACTGGCACTACTAGAGTACCGTAGTGGCAGAGAGTAGCTACTGTCCTTGTACAACGTACATGAAGACTCAGCGTCCACATGCAACGGTTTCTTGTACATGTACGTTTCGTAAACTAACGAACAAAACAATGCAAGACAAAGAACAGCAATGACA
This sequence comes from Lumbricus rubellus, assembly GCA_945859605.1. Taxonomy (NCBI): domain Eukaryota; kingdom Metazoa; phylum Annelida; class Clitellata; order Crassiclitellata; family Lumbricidae; genus Lumbricus; species Lumbricus rubellus. The sequence continues at coordinate 52,428,512 of OX243812.1, read as the reverse complement.
AAGGTCAATTATAATTATATGACATGATGTGCTATTATTCAAAGTGGTTTCTACTTACTTGTCTTGAAAGTGTGTTGGTAGTCTTCTGACTTGACAGGTTGTTCAACAGTTTTAACTGACTAAAAAATACAAAATCACTGTAATCAATCAATCTACTTATAAATACACATATAAATTACATAATCATAGCTACCATTATAGTTGACTAAGTTGTCTGATGAGGCGCTCCAGGATTAAGCTCCTACAGACCTACACTGTCACCTTTGAGTCTGACAAAGTTATCATATTAGCTTGAGGCATCAGCAAAAAGATAAAAGAAAATCAGAAGGCAATTTCATAATTATCATCATGATTATAATGCAGTATTGAAGCTCCACTATATAATTGTGAAACATCAATCAATGGCCCTGTAAAAAGGATTTGCTCAAGGTAATTATATAGGCTACTGCTTCACTGTAACCAGCTAACCAATGGAGGTTCGAACCAATACTCTAAACGCTCAGCGCTACAAGGCAAGTGTTCTAACCAGTCACATAGGTGGCGCCACAAACCATGCTTATCCTTTAAAAACCTTTGCAAAGTTCTTTGGATGCATTGTGGAAATGTTTCACTGCAATTTGTTTCATACATCGCAGTATGTATACCATGATGCAGGCCCTACAAATAATTATTACCGCTGAATGCCCCGACTCCCCTATGTCTGATCTGTTGACATCCGTTCTGTGTAGGCTACTATTTAATTAAGAATTCTCAACACTGGATCACATATATACGTAATAATTGCATTTGCAATAACAAATTTATATAGCTCCTATTTCAGAGAAACTCCTCAGAGGCACAACAGATTGCAAATGTGGCTTCCTCCTCTTCTTTCTGCGACTGCCGTTAAATCCCGGTTGTGTCAAATCAACAAATCGTCGTCAGCCGTTGTTAACTCGTTTAAGAGATGGTCGCCATCCATTCTTGGGATTGCTGCTGTCATCATGTCAGTGCCTCAGTCGAAATGTCTTTTCACGTAGCAGCGCAACACGATGTCACATGCTCTCAATTTATGTGGTCATAATGTAACGAAAAAACTACAGCTAGTGATAATTGTTATCAGTATTGGTAATTAAGAGGTTCTAAAAATGAAAAGGCTCTATGTAAATGCCTTTGCTCCAAACCTACGTGATTGTGTTTACAACTGTACATACATTACATTGCTTGGGGGGGGGGGGTAAGTTGTAACACTGATAGATTATTATCAAACGAAAACCAAATGAAATGCTTGAAAGACAGCATACATTTTTTAGGTCATTTGCTCTTCACTTTGCTTGTCACTCTGTTTAAATAAGCATTTCTGTGCTTCTCTGTCTTGTCTACTTGTAAATCTTGGCTTTCTGCAAGTTTTGTTTGTCTGTAAGACTGCAAGTCTTGTTCGTTTGTAAGTTTTTTTTTCTGTAAGTCTTATTTGTCTGTAACTCTTGTTCGTCTGTAAGACTGCACGTCTTGTTTGTCTGCCAGTTTATCCTGTCTTCCTCCTTGCTTACTTGTCCGAAAGTTTGCTTTATTGCATCTGTCATTCTGCCGTCTGACTGTACTGTCTGTCTGCGTGGCAGTCTGTCTACCAGTTTGCATGTCTATCAGTCCAAATGTAAGCTTATAGACTACGTCGTTTCTGTATGAATGCTTCCTTACCCGACCAGTAGCTGGATGGACAATGCATCAAGAAATTGATGATCCCTTTCGACCTGCTCCAAGTCAATTGGACAACTGCGTTCTGAAAGGCAAGCAGCCAGAAACCTTTGCAACAACGGCTGAACACAGTTATAATCTAACCACTACTTTCTGTGGTTTGATAGGAGGGCTATATCCGCTAAGGTGTACATATGAAGCCTATGTGGCTGGACATTAGATTTAGTCTATAAATACCCCATATAGGAGCGTTCAGATGCATTAAGCTATTAGGCCAACACCAACAGAAACATGAAGATACAGGTATTTCTGAAGCGACGATAGGTACCGTAGCCTATAATGATTATGGCCAAAGCCCTGCTCATTTTTAAAGAATTGATTTGGCGAGATCCTTCTCAACCGCGGCGCTGCCCGCTTGAGTTTGCACCAAGCGATTATTTTAAGGTCTCCACGGTGTATGGACGTATAAGGACCGTGTTAGAACAGATAACCTTGACAAAATATGCGTAAAATCTATGCTTGATATACACAACCATGGGTCTATTTGTCCAAGGCACGGACTATCCGAAACAAAATCAGAGCCCAACACAATTTCCAATGATTAGTCCTCAAATGATTAGTCCTCAAATGATTAGTCCTCAAATGATTAGTCCTCAAATGATTAGTCCTCAAATGATTAGTCCTCAAATGATTAGTCCTCAAATGATTAGTCCTCAAATGATTAGTCCAACCCAAATTCGACAGTTTTCAAAGCAGGCTAATAATCTTCGCAGAAAGTCGACCTGCAGCCACGTCTAACGTGAAACAGAGAACGGACCGCGCGAAAAATTGCGGCAAGATATTGAACGGTGGCCGTTGAATCGTTGATAAATGAAGTCGTTAATAAACTGTTAGAAGACAACTCATCGGATCAGTAAGCGCTAGTCATAATACGGACTCATATGCCGACGACCGATCAAGCGATTAGGTTGTGCTGCTGGCGGTGGTGATGCTGCTGCTGGTGATGCTGCTGCTGCTGCTGCTGCTGCTGCTGCTGGTGCTGCTGCTGCTGGTGGTGGTGATGTATTTGAGGGCGTAAACACATTCCACGCCATACACAGACATTAGCCTCGTTATGGCATTGGTCTGACCTATCTGTGCAATGATCATAGAATTGTGGCAGAAACGCTTAAATAACAGTGACTCGTTATTTCCTATCTTCCGACATAATATCGTAACGTCAACAATCAACATCAACAGCATCATCGTCTGAGCTGGCACGTAGCCTACAATAACGTGCAAAACAACCTGGCTGTTGAGAAATTAGGTTGATATAACACCGGTGTAAAACTGATTGATCTTTCTCACACAGATTTTGTGAGGTAAGAGGCGCATCTCCAACGGGAGGCTATTCCAGACAGATGGACCCACAGCGTACGTTGGCTCACGAGACTGTGCTGCTGCTCTAGGGGACCCTACCGTAGGACGTCCCCTTCACTACCTTCAAGTTCTCCTGTGTGACCTTACATTTTATTTCAATTAGGCGGCTTAGGCCTACGTGTTATAGTCCTCGATTAGTCACCAAATAAAATATTTGATTAATTTTTACTCTCAGAATATTCACTGCCATTCCTCTTCTATTTGTATGCACACATGCATAATTATAATAATATACATAAGCTTATACATGTACAAACAAACATGCATACATAGTACTATGGCCATGCATACAGGCAAACATGTGCACAAGAATAGGCCTACTAACTATCTGATTAACAGGTCAGTATGTCTCAGCAATGCTCAGGCTGTACTTCGTGTTCACTTGTGTAAACACAAGTATAGCTTCACTATACTTAACCTACATTTCAGAGCTGCTTATAGCGCATAATCGGGATAAAAACAAGTAGGCTAGGTCTATGGCTTCACTGCATTATTTTGTCCTCGTTTCCAAGCTGCTTCAAAATACCTAGCTATAGATAGCCTATCCCATATAGCCTACATGACGTTTACTAAGTACAAGTACATCTTCAGTACGCTTGACCTACTTTCCGAAGCATACTTGTCATGTTCATATGGACGGACTACCTAGTATCCGCACGTTCTGCCATTCGAGACAAGCACCAGAGACGACTCGAGTAGTAACTGAATATCATCATCCGAAAGTGAACTGTCTGAGGCATAGTTCGAATCCACGTTTCTATCCACAATTATTCCACACCGTATATTATACATGTACACCATCGACAGCAGCTGTTGCGATCTTGCAACTGAATCAAACGCATCGTCGTCGTGATATACATGTGTATATATCAGAATATAAACAACACTCGCGCATCCATCAGTCTGTCTGTCTATCTGTGTCTGTCTGTGACTGCCTGTGTCTGTCTGTGTATGTCTCTGTCTGTCTCTCTGTCTGTGTCTGTCTGTCTGTGTCTGTCCGTCTGTCTGTGTCTGTCTGTGTCTGTCTGTCTGTGTCTGAATGTCTGGTCTGTCTGTCTGTCTGTGTCTGTCTGTGTATGTCTGTGTCTGTCTGTCTGTGTCTGTCCGTCTGTCTGTCTGTCTGTGTCTGTATGTGCCTGTCCGTCTGTTTCTGTATGTGCCTGTCCGTCTGTCTGTGTCTGTCTGTCTGTGTCTGTCTGTGTCTGTCTGTCTGTGTCTGTCTGTGTCTGCCTGTCTGCCTGTGTCTGTCTGTCTGTTTGTCTGCCTGTCTGTGTCTGTCTGTCTGTGTCTGTCTGTCTGCGTCTGTATGTGTCTGTCCGTCTGTCTGTCTGTCTGTGTCTGTATGTGCCTGTCCGTCTGTGTCTGTATGTGCATGTCCGTCTGTCTGTCTGTCTGTCTGTGTTTGTCTGTCTGTGTCTGTCTGTCTGTGTCTGTCTGTGTCTGCCTGTCTGTCTGTGTCTGTCTGTCTGTTTGTCTGCCTGTCTGTGTCTGTCTGTCTGTGTCTGTCTGTCTGCGTCTGTATGTGTCTGTCCGTCTGTCTGTCTGTGTCTGTCTGTCTGTGTTGGTCTGTGTCTGTCTGTCTGTGTCTGTCTGTGACTGTCTGTGTCTGTCTGTGTCTGTCTGTGTCTGTCTGTGTCTGTCTGTGTCTGTCCGTGTCTGCCTGTCTGTCTGTGTCTGTCTGTTTGTCTGCCTGTCTGTGTCTGTCTGTCTGTGTCTGTATGTGTCTGTCTGTCTGTCTGTCCGTCTGTCTGTGTCTGTCTGTGTCTGCCTGTCTGTGTCTGCCTGTCTGTGTCTGTCTGTCCGTCTGTCTGTTTGTCTGTGTGTATGTCTGTCTGTCTGTCATCCGAAAAACGAAATAAATCTCATGTTGCTCATATTCTGTCTGCAGAGAGTGGAAAGGAGGAAGCGTGCAAGCGCCTATACTACTCGAAACTGAATCAGCGCTGTTGTCTGCGGGTCTTGCAATCCGATTTGCACGTCGAAAAACTACAGAGGAAAGGAATCTCCTTTGCAGAGTCATCACTAGTATCGTCGTCATCGCCATCAATCATTCTCGTCATCATCATCGTCATCGTCACCGTCACCATCAAATATGATCAAAATCACCTTCACCATCGTCATCATCATCATCATCATCATCATCATCATCATCATCAATCATCAATCATCATCAATCATCATCATAGTCATAGTCATCATCAATCATCATCATCATCATCAATTAATCATCATCATCATAGTCATCATCATTCATCGCTATCATCATTCGTGATGATGATGATGATGATACATGGTGATGATGATGATGATGATGATGATGATGATGATGATACATGGTGATGATGATGATGATGATGATGATGATCATGATGATGATGATGATGATGATGATGATGATGATGATGATGATGATGATGATGATGATGATGATGATGATGATGATGATGATGATGATGATGATGATGATGATGATGATGATGATGATGATGATGATGATGATGATGATGATGATGATGATGATGATGATGATGATGATGATGATGATGATGATGATGATGATACATGGTGATGATGATGATGATGATGATGATGATGATGATGATGATGATACATGGTGATGATGATGATGATGATGATGATGATGATGATGATGATGATGATACATGGTGATGATGATGATGATGATGATGATGATGATGATGATGATGATGATGATGATGATGATGATTATGACGATGACACGTGATAATGAAATTGACATTGGCGCTGATGACGATGATAATGATGTTGATTAAGCTGATGCTTATGCGTTTGGTGACGATGACGACCCATATAATTATAGGTCTTCTTCATTGAATGAATATCATCTGATGACAACGTCATTCGTTCCATAATATAATATTTTCCGTGCAGTGGACAAGAAGGCCTTTGTCCATCCGCCGCCATTGTCATGCACCGTCTGTTTACTACCCTCACCAACGACGACGAGATGCATCCCCATTTAACTGTCACCCCATGATTGTAACTGTCATCATATATCATCGGACAGATGGAGCTAGAGAGAGGCAACACGGAATATAATGTATACACACATACATACATAACACTGTTATGATATACAGGGTGGCGCATAAAAAGTGAAACCGCCTTCTTAAAGCTTTCGTATAAAATATTAGGTTATGTTTTTTCGTGATTTTTAAACTGTAAAATTATCGTTGCACAATAACTAAACGTGTGACGTCTATATTTCGTGAATTTCCGGTCGCCATACTTATAGTTTATGTCATTTTGTGCAAAGTTTATAAAATGACAAAAATAACAGTAGGCCTAGAAGATCGCTTTCTCATTAAACACTCGCAAATTGAAAAACAACGATGAGCTAAGCGGATGATATAACTGAGTATATCCAAATAAATTCTGGAGTAAAGCAAGTCTTAATCGACTTTTTAGAAAGATTCATGCCGATTGTACGACAGCGCAGAAGTCAGAAAGCGGCCGCCCGAAGTCCGTTCGAACACAACGGAATATTCGGCGTGAACATTTCAGCCGTGGCATCATGGTTGTGGTCAGTGTGCCTCGAATGGGAAGACCAGTGTGGTGTTTGTTGAACCTGGAGCGAAAGTGAGCTGTGATTATTATTGTGATGGATGGATGGATGGATCCGATTTGACCAGGGTCTATGACAACAGAGGCCGTTACCCTGGACAGAAATTTGATCTGCATATTACAGCACTTATGAGCAATGTAAGTGACCAAGTCCTAAGACAAGGATTGCATCCGGGTATTCGAGCGAGATGTAATCGTCAAAGCTGGACCGCAAATAATCGTAAAAGCTGGACACTGCAACAAGACGGAGCGCCGTCGCCTTCAGCAAAAAAAACACGATCAGCTTTCTTCTTCGGGAGCATGTCACCTTCATCGAACCAGACATGCGGCCTCCATATAGACCGGACCTAAACCCGGTAGATTATGCTATGTGGGTGGTCTCCAACAAAAGCCTACACCTTCGTCGTAAATTTACAACAATAGATCAATTGAAACTGGCCACTGTTGAAGAGTGGCAAAATTCTGCCTGCGGTTTATAAACAGAAGCATTGACCATGCAGTGGCGCAGAAGTTTAGAGAAAACTATTGAGAACCGAGGAGGACACATTGAAATTGATTTATGCCTATGTGTGAACTAACATTTGACAACAATTTACTTGTTTTTTATAGAAGAAAAAGTTTTAAAACAATTTATTATTTGAAATTATACTAGGCGGTCTCACTTTTTATGCGCCACCCTGTACACACACACACACACATATATATATATATATATATATATATATATATATATATATATATATATATATATATATATATGATGCAGTCTTATATATATATGGAACTGATTTGACCGGCGGATCAGACGCGGCTGCATAGATTGGCTTCACTTACGTGGCACCATTATCCAATAACAAGCAGTTGGCAGATGGCGTCAAACAAAGTCATGTATACATGGAGGCATAGTCTTAAAAGCTATGTCGGAAAACATGTAGGCTTATACGACGTAATGTAACCGGATTGAAACTGTATTTATGTATGTATGTGTGCGTGTATGTATGTTTATATGTGTATGTGTGTATGTGTTTATGTATGTGTGCGTGTATGTATGTGTGCGTTTATGTATGTGTGCGTGTATGTATGTGTGCGTGTATGTATGTGTGCGTGTATGTGTGTGTGCGTGTATGTATGTATGTATGTATGTATGTATGTATGTATGTATGTATGTATGTATGTATGTATGTATGTATGTATGTATGTATGCGTGTGTATGTATGTATGTGTGCGTGTATGTGTGTGCGTGTATGTATGTATGTATGTATGTATGTATGTATGTATGTATGTATGTGTGTGTATATACACACAATTTATGTATATATGCATGTACGGTACTTGACACGGTCCCCACACGAAGACCTTACATGGCCTTCCCCACCCCCACACGCCAATTCAAGGGGGCAGCGGTGGTGACGGATCCTACCTGATCAATTCTTTGGAAAAAATAAAGAGGATCAAGGCCACACGTTCGCTACAAACACCCCTTCTTTTTCGTTTATTTAGCCAACACTTATGTGACTGCACGGTCAATATCTCAGCCGCTCGCTGATACATGAGGCACGTTAACTATACAATGGCTACCATAAAGCCTATTCGTTAACTATACAATGGCTACCATAAAGCCTATACGTCAACTATACAATGGCTACCATAAAGCCTATACGTTAACTATGCAATGGCTACCATAAAGCCTATTCGTTACCTATACAATGGCTACCATAAAGCCTATTCGTTAACTATACAATGGGTATACCATAAAGCCTATACGTTAACTATACAATGGCTACCATAAAGCTTATACGTTAACACAATGGCTACCATAAAGCCTATACGTTAACTATACAATGGCTACCATAAATCCTATACGTTAATTATACAATGGCTACCATAAAGTCTATACGTTAACTATACAATGGCTACCATAAAGCCTATACGTTAACTATACATTGGCTACCATAAAGCCTATACGTTAACTATACAATGGCTACCATAAAGTCTATATGTTAACTATACAATGGCTACCATAAAGCCTATACGTTAACTATACAATGGCTACCATAAAGCCTATACGTTAACTGTATAATGGCTACCATAAAGTCTATACGTTAACTATACAATGGCTGCCATAAAGCCTATACGTTAACTGTATAATGGCTACCATAAAGTCTATACGTTAACTATACAATGGCTGCCATAAAGCCTATACGTTAACTGTATAATGGCTACCATAAAGTCTATACGTTAACTATACAATGGCTACCATAAAGTCTATACGTTAACTATACAATGGCTACCATAAAGCCTAAGCGAGTTGGCAGCAGCAGCAGCAGCAGTCGTCTCTCGACTCCACTGCATGTATAGCTGTGCTGAAGAAGAAAACTGACCTTGAAACATCTGAACGTACTGCGGAAACCCGGCAGCAAAAAGCCATTGACAGATGTTGCGTGCTTCAATCTCTGCAACAAAACAAAACGAGATATCCTCTCAAACAGACTTCTCTCATGTCAAAAATTACGGTTAAATATATACATACAAGGATATAATATAGATGATTTTATTATACTATGTATACTATAACATTATTCGGCCTACCGTACACACACACACACACACACACACACACACACACACACACACACACACACACACACATATATATATATATATATATATATATATATATATATATATATATATATATATATATATATATATGTACAGTTGTACATTTGCACAGCATTATATAATATATATACATTATATATATACATTGTATATATACATTATATATATATATATACATGTACAATTGTACATTATATATACATGTGCATTATATATACTTATTATATATATAATATTATATATATATATATACATATATATATATATATACGTATATACATAACAAGGCAGTATGTGGAATAACATAAACTAATGAGATACCGCGACTTACTATTCCTTAAGTGGTTCTTGAAAGACACTCCCGAGATCGTGATAATATTGACTCAAGGCTAATTCAGTCTTTCCTTGAGAAGACTGTAGCGTAGTCCAGTTCCAGACTTAGAGGCAGCTTCCCTTAGTCATAAAGTGTTAGCAACTTCATCTTTTTAGTCTTCTTATTTGAGGGTCCATGGCCAGTCCTCTCCCGTGCCATCCCATCCTCCCATAAACAGCGTACTGTCGATGTACTCATTGTGGCCTAATTCAAAATGGCCGAGCTCAGCTGCATCATAAATCTCAAACCACTAGAGCTATCACTCACTCCCAGAGTCCCAGCCATCACGCATCCCTTAAGCAACTCTTTAAAAAGCATTCCTGAAATGCTCACGCCACAATTGACTCAAGGCTATGACTTTTCCTTGAGATTAATACACAAAAAACTAGAACTGGTTCTGACTATACAACAACAACAATTGTAATTGATTATCTCCAAAACTTAATTGCGATTAATTGATTAAATTCTATTAATTTACTTTAATTACTTAATAAACTTTAGGCTACTTAATTAATCAACTTTATGTTAGTGTAAAAAAAACGGCCAAAAAGGCAGTCACTGAGCGAGTTACTAATTTCTTTGTATAAAAAAACCTATAGAACAATACGAAATGGCATAACACTGGACATCTATAGATCTACCAAAACATATAAATATAAAAAAACTAAAATAATTATAGAAATCAATCTGTGATCTACAAAACTTTGCAGTGACGATCAAAGCAGGGAAAATGTGAACTACTGTCGTAGAAAAGGAAGACAAAAAACAATCTCAGACAATTGCTTTGTTATATAAATTCTTTCATTGAAACACCATAATGCTGTTTTGGAATCTTCCAATTCCATCACATAACTTGTGTTGTTGCACAATAATTCTAAACCCCCCACCTCCCCATCATTATCCCAACGTACTATATATATTATGGCCCTAGACTATAATAGGCATACAAGTTAAGTTTCTAAGTTCATAATCGTTTTGGACCAGAAGAACCAATGTTTCTCAAATCATCAGCCTTCTGTAGCATCTGCCAGCGCCATTTTGGTTTTCAAAATACAGGGTGCATTACATTTCGTCCCAAAGTAAACCACGGAGTACGAGTATACTCAGAACACGCTGACACACTTAAAAGATGACGGTCACAATAATATATATATATATACATCATTATTAATAAAGGACATACTTGCATATTCCTCTGTCACTCGCAGCACTGTCTACTTGGTGTTTACTCGTGGAAGACACGGTGAGTGCTAACTAACTCTTGGAATATAACTTAACTCATGGTTTATTTAGGAAAACAATTGCATTCTGCAGAGTGAAGAAAGGCAGATGATTTCCTACTTCTTCTCTTCCCTTGCCTTCCCCTCCCATCCTGCTTCACACACACACACACACACACACACACAAACACACACACCACACACACACACACACACACACCACACACACACACCACACACACACACCACACACACACACCACACACACACCACACACACACACGCGCACACACACACATACACACACACAAACACACACACACACACACAAACACACACAAACACACACACACATACACACAGGCACACACACAGACTCACAGAGGTCGGAAAGCACACACAGGTTCAGGTCATCCTCCATTTACGAGTCTATAGTATATGACTACAATTTGTACCCGTATATATGCTTGCCTGTACGTTGGTACGTTTGCCTGTCTGCCTGTCTGTCTGTCTGGCTGCCTGGTAGTCTGTCTCTCTTCACCGTCTGCTCATCTGTTTGTGTTACTTTCTGTCGCCTGTCTGTCTTTGTCAACATGTCTGTATTTATCTGCTTTGTCTGCAATGTCAAGCTGTATATCTATTTGTGTGTCTCTGTCTTCGTGTCTGCAGCTTGACTGTCAGCCAGTCAGTCAGCCAGTCTTGTCTGTCTGTCTGTCGTTGAATACGACAGTTGAACGCGACAATAAAGAAAATTCGTCCAGGAAATAAAACTGAGATTTCCTCAAAAGAACCGGGTGGGGTGCAACAGAACCCGGAAAGCAAGGTATACAGTAGACTAGGTCTACAGTCTACACGGCTACTGTGGATCCGATTCAGCTTAATAAGTCCAATTACTGTTAAATGGGTCGGATCGGTTTCAAAGGGCCAGAAGCTGAGAAGCATACATTGTCCAAGTGTCTGTCTGTGTCTGTCTGTGCCTGTCTGTGTCTGTCTGTGTCTGTCTGTGTCTGTCTGCGTCTGCCCGTCTATGTCTTTATGTCTGTGTGTCTCGTAATCGTAAGTTCGGAATTTCTACAGCGCCCGTGAACAAAGCCAAGACGCGGGAACCAGCTTATTCACGGGCGCTTAACCAAAAAAATCGATAGGCAAGATCCGAAGAGTCAGGCGATGAGTTAGAGTTAGACAGACGGCTATCATAATGGTGGATGACGTTTATCGTTGAAGCGGTGTGGGAGATTGGGGAAGTGGAAGAATGAGAATAGGATCTGTGTGATTAAGTCAGTGTTTTGAATTTCGAGTGAAAGACCTGTGGATATAGCGAGTGGTGAGGTCCGTTCGTAATTCTTCCACAAAATAACGCCAGAAAATCTATGCGGTAAGATTTGCATAATAATTATGTCAACAGCCAACTCATAACTTCTTAGCAAAGCTTCTATTATTAGCCCTACCTTTCATCTATCCGCCAGTACAGTATATACAGTACACATGCAGTATATACAGTATACACAGTAGGCTATGACTGGCCTGTGAAGACAACAATTACAATTGCCTTCTAACACTGTTCGCATAATAATCACTAACATTTCAAAGACAATATTAATAATAATCTGAATTGTATACATGTAGGTTCTATTCAGTACGGTGCAAAAACTTCCCTGTCATCGTCATCATCATCATCCTCATCATAATCATCATGATGTCCGCCTCCTCCTCGTCGTCGTCCTCCTCTTCGTCGTCGTCGTCGTCATCATCATCCTTATTCTTACTTTACATAATGTCAGCTGTAGATGTACCCTACAAATAAAACCATTACAAGTGCGTCACAGCCTTCAACGCAAACGCCAAGCATTCCATACATCAGTTCAGGCAATAATTAGGCGTCATTAGGCGCTGCCTAATAAAACAGAAGGCGGAGACTCACTGACGGTCAGGCCACCTCTCTTTTGCCTCCCAAGTCAACATCCATTAAGAAGTTCTTACTGTAGGCGCTACATAATATTACTCGCTTAAATATACATACGTAGGCCTACGTACCTATATGTATACAGGGTGGCGCAAAATAAACCGGGCTATTAGTTTTTGCAATTGCATCGCTTGAATAATCAAAGTAATTATCGAAAAATGGCATTGGTTTGGCATTTAATATAATATTGAATGAACTGTAAAATTTCAGAATTTTCTGAATGCGTAAGAAATTTTAGTCAAAGTGATGTTCAATATGTCCTCCGTTTGCTGCGATAACCAATGATAATCGCTTGCGAAACTGTCCAATAGCCTGGTTGATAGTGTCCTCGCTGATTTTGTCCCAGCATGCGGTGAGAACTTCTTTCAAATGTTCAATATCTAGAATTCTCTGCCTGTAGACAAGCTGCTAAAGCATTCCCCAGATCCAATAGTCTACGGCAGTGGTGGCCAACCTGCGGCACGCGTGCCACATGTGGCACGCCGGCCTATGATGAGTGGCACGGAGGACCATGGAATTTTTGAAAAATATTTATGCTATGGCTCCTAGTTTGGAATGTTATCTCTTAGGCGAATCACAGGTGCCTCTGTAACTCCATAGCTGCATGCAGTGACCAGGGCAAGGTTAATTAACTGCTGACGGACACAGCACGGGCGCTCGAAGTGGGATGAGGCAGACTCATCAGTCGACTGACGGTCAAAGTCCACACTCTCCACAGCATCCATTCAGAGATAAGAAATTGAGCTTCACCCCACTGAAGGGGTGCAGGATAAAACAAAGGAAGAGACTCCTGTTGGTTATGTCTTTAGCATTGCTATTTGCTGTGTACTGCAACAGTTGTGGTGCATGCATGTAAATAATCAACATTGAACTTCACTTCAGTGAGTTACAGGAGAACTCTAATGAAAACTACCGGCCTAGGTAAGCTATCAAGACTAATTTTAGAGAAAGAACCTTTTAGGCAGAACAGTCATTTTTTGCCATAGCAAGTGATGAATTGATAATGATGGTCAAACTTATACGAGTTAAGTCTGACATCAGCATGAAAGAAAACTCATGCTGATGGCGAGTAAAGTCTTTTTCAAGTTTTGTAAAGGTTCAAAATCTAAGCAATAATAATGTCTAACATTGCCGCTATGAACACATGCTTTGATGAGACCGGGAAAAAAATTCATATATATATAGGCACAGAGGACCATGGAATTTATATATATATAAATGTCACACACACACACATATATATATATATATATATATAATTATATATAGTTACTTCATGCAAGTGCAAGTTTTAAATTGTAACAGGTTACAATTCCTTTCGTCAGGTATATGTATAGTGGCACGCGGACGGTACGGGCGTTAGTTTGTGGCACACTGAGTACAAAAGGTTGGCCACCACTGGACTCTACGGGATACAAGTCCGGACTGTTCAGTGGCCAATTTTCTGGTTCAATAAAGTCTGGAACTTGAGCAGTGAGAAAAGCAACTGTTTTTCGTGAACGATGAGCAGGTGCTCCATCCTGTTGGAAAGTGAAATTGTCACCAGAGTGAGCTATAATGTCTGGCAGTAATACGCTGAACAGTTCTACGAGATATACCAGTTTGACGTTCAATTTCTCTCGGAGATTTGCTTGTTCCCGGTTGGTCTTCTTGACTTGAAATCAGTTCCTCGACCTTCGCTACGTTATCAGCCGTACGAAGTTCTACGAACCGATCGCGGTCGACCGCTACCCTGTTTTCTTTTAGTGTCGCCAGTTTCGTCGATCCTTTTAATCAAATCATTCAACGTATTTCGCTTCCATTGTCGTTGTGGGAATTCTCTAATCATTCGAAGCGAACCCCATCCTTTTTCAAGTCTTAAAGCACGAATTAACGATTTATCATCAATTGTCAGCATGCAGACGCTTCGCCATGACGGTACAAAGAATAGTCAACGCCATAGAATACTTGATGTCAGTTTTATTTTATGTTGCGATCTCATTTTTCTGTGTCATTTCTGTCTAGTGATAGTTTTAAAGTGATAATTACTTTGATTATTCAAGCGATGCAATTGCAAAAACTAATAGCCCGGTTTATTTTGCGCCACCCTGTATATACATGCATATAATTTTTTATACAAACATACATAGTTTTCCATACAAACATACATACATACATACATACATACATACATACATACATACATACATACATGCATACATACATACATACATACATACATACATACATACATACATACATACACGAACGCACGCACGCACGCACGCACGCACGCACACACACACACACACACACACACACACACATACATACATACATACATACATACATACATACATACATACATACATACATACATACATACACACACACACACACACACACACACACACACACACATACATACATACATACATACATACATACATACATACATACATACATACATAAAGCGTTTGATACGGTAGACCATAATATTTTGCTTAAAAAATTAGACAACTATGGAATTAGGGGGACTCAGCTCAGATGGTTTGCCAGCTATTTTGAGAGCCGTACACAAAGAGTTCTCTGTAATGGTGTCCTTTCTGAGCTAGGGTTGATCAAATATGGAGTTCCTCAAGGCTCCAACCTCGGACCACTCCTTTTCCTGCTTTATATTAATGACTTGGCCAATGTCTCTCCAACAATGTTTTTTATTCTATTTGCCGATGACACCAACGTTTTTTACTCCAATGGTTCATGGCAGACGTTGTTTCAAACTGTGAACGTTGAACTATCTAGCATAGCTGTTTGGTTCCATGCAAATAAACTCACCCTTAATTTAGATAAAACCAACTTTATTTTATTTAAATCCCACCGGAAAATAAAGCCAAATGACAATCTCTGTTTGCTTATTGATGATATTTCCATCAATCAAGTTGAATCTACAAAATTCTTAGGTGTGCATATAGATCAACATTTGACCTGGAAAGTTCATATTAATCAAATTGCAACTAAAATTGCTAAAAATATTGGTATTATTTCCCGCGTTGCTTATATCTTGCCAAAGACAATTAGAATGAATTTGTATTATACCCTTGTCTACCCCTACCTCACATATTGCAACCTTGTTTGGGCATCGACATACGAATCCAGGCTTCATAAACTTGTAATCTTACAGAAGAGGGCTGTTCGTATAATTGCGGGTATTCGTAAACGGGAACACACTGGCCCTTCCTTTAATGAACTTCATCTCCTGAAAATTGACCAGATAAAGGATCTCCAAATTAGCGAGTTCTTTTTTCGACTCGAACACGGTCTCCTTCCTTCGGTATTCCAAGGTTACCTCCCTCACGCCTCTGACATCCATTCGCATTTCACTAGGAATTCATCTGCTTTTCGCCCTGTCAAAGCTCAATCTAATACTAGGCGGTTTACTATTAAATCTTATGGCACTAAAGTATGGAACACAATACCAATTGACATTCGTCAATCGAGTAGTCTGCAGGTATTTAAAAAGAAACTTCGTGTTCTTCTACTCTCCTCCACTAATGCTACTTGAAGTGCACATGACCATGTGTAGTTAAGATTTTAGTTAAGTACTTAGTTAAGTTTGTTTCTCTATATGCTCTTGACAATATAAGCTTTTCTGCAATCTGTCATCACCTAATTTGTTTTAGTCTCTTTCTTTTAAGCTATCTTGATTAATTTTTCTTGGGACTTTTTTACTTGGGTGACCCTTCCCAGCGGGATGTCCATCCCTTTTGGGCCCCCCTTTGTAGCCAATGCATGCATGTTTTGTACTTTTATTGTTTTCTTGTTTTCTGGTTGCAATAAAGTGAATTGTATTGTATTGTATTGTATACATACATACATACATACATACATACATACATACATACATACATACATACATACATACATACATACATACATACATACATACATACATACATACATACATACATACATACATACATACATACATACACAATTACACACATACATGCACATACATACAAACATACATACACTATGAGTAACCAAAGGGATATATGGAGAAATAATATTGTCAGACCGCTTAAGTGCGTAAGTAAGTAAGTATGATGAGCACAGCTCAAATAATTTTAGCTACTTAATTAGTAAGGTATATTCCATTGAAATTCCGCACTATAGAAGTCACTGTAATTTAGAGAGGAAATAGGATCATGTGATTCATGCAGCTGATCCTCTTTAGTGACTGCAGTGACTGTAGCTGGACAAATAATTGCCAACAATAATTTCAGCATGACGCACATAGTCATGTAGGTCTATACATTGTACATTGTATAGATTGCATCATGTTTCTTGGCTTCGTCTTTCCGAAGTCTCGCGCAATAAAAAGATGCAATAGATAAGTCAATTATAATGAGGCAACTGACATGTAGGGCAATTGACAAGGCCCTCATTCTGGAACGAACCTTCTAGACACCACCTGCCACATCAACTTCTGCTTTCCATTCCTCTTTGTATATATAAATTTCACAAGCGGTCATGGCACTTATTGTGGTCATAACAATGATAATATATATATATATATATATATATATTATAGCCAGTCGCACGGTTTCTTCTGGAAGGCCATGCACGTCAAACAGACATTCACGAAGAAAAAAAGAAAAGAAAAAATGCTAATCGAACATTCATGTTCATTTGTGGTCGAGTGAGTTCCCTCCGTAGCACGGGTGGCTTAACATCGTGACATTACGGTAATAAACGCGCGCAACTCTCACGACATCGAGCAGACGACAGACAGTCAGGTCACGTGTCCGTGGTCACGTGTCCATGATCACGTAATTACGGTCACGTGTTCACCCTGGACAGGACCCGTTGCAGGTGCCCGCGTCAGCAGCATGCACAGATGCACGAAGACATGCACGTAAAATGCACAAACGATGATGAAGGGCAGGGCAGCTGCAGGTAATGACAGCGCTTAATTTCCGGTCTTCCGCCTCAGGTTTCCGCCCCCAAAACCTATGGGTGCGCGTGCCGGCCTACGCGCATAAGCCGATAAAAATATGATAGAGTGGTCAAGAGTTCTTCCATGGTGGTGGTGGTCAAGTGTTGTGTAGGCTACTACAAGGTTGGTTACCTGCGAACATTTTGTGGCCATTCATTTCACTCTCAGCCATAGATGTCGCCCCACTTAAGATTCCGCTTCCATTGCTAAAGATTATATTTTCAATCTCAAAATGCTTCTGTTTATTTTGCAAAAAAGATGCTAAATTTTCCGGAATTCCGATTATCGCCCAAACATTTCTACAAGGCGGTTAAAGAAGAAGACACCATGCCTGTGTACAGAGTCCTTGGGTGGTGGTGGTGCTGGTGGTGCTGGTGGTGGTGGTGCTGCTGGTGGTGGTGCTGGTGGTGGTGGTGATTGGGTGAATAATATTGAAAGCACCACTGGACTTTGTCTTTGACATTCCAAAACCACAACAAAGCTGCAGGTGATGATGAGTGCATGGAAAACGATGATGACATTCTCGCCATTCTTTTCGATCATCAATGTTGTCATTAGAATCTAAGGCCAGTCCATTATTTCCTGATTATAATATCCACTTATAATATCTGCTGCAGCTCTCACCTTTAATGCATAAATCAATTTCTTAGTGCTCCACTTTCGCACCGATAAAATAAGTCGACAATATTATTGAAAAGTCAAGAGCCGACTGTACGGAGGCGACAAGTTCAAAGCAATAACTCATCCATTTAGAAGAGTCAGATAACAATAATAGACCTTCTCTATTGTTAAGTTGAGCCAAACAATGGCCGACCGAGATGAGCGGGAAGAACGAGCAGACGGTTCTTTCATCGCCTGGCAGCCAGTGGGGGTGGGAGGTCGATGGGTCGGTCCTGACCCACACCCCCAATTTAAATGTGGAAGAGAGAATCATGTGGGGGTGATCTGGTGAACCAGACAGATGGAACGCCGGTGTAACTGAACCCGTTGGATGCTATGATAGTCAGTCAGTCAGTCAGAGGGTGTGTTTAGCAGGATGATGATACGCTGCAGCGGGTCAACATCGGTTATCATAGGCGAACAGATCGGAAAATGGAAGGGCACCCATTCTCCCAGCAAAGGTTAAAGACAGACAGACAGGCGGACGGACGGACAGACAGACAGGGACACACTGAGAGGGGCAGACAGACATACAGATAGACAGAGACAGGCAGAGAGGGAGAGAGAAGCGGGAGACAGACAGACAGACAGACACACACACACACATAATTTTTAAGTGTGTGTGTGTGTGTCTGTCTCTGTGTAAGCTCTGTATTTTTAGTTGCTCTCTGTCTGTCTTCTGCACCCGTCTGCCTCTCTCTGTGTCTCTGTTGCTGTTTGTCTTTGTATCCATATGTCTGTCTCCTTAACTTTCAGCCCCTATCTACACATAGCCTACTTTGTCTTTGTCCCTCTTTCTCTCCTTTTATTCCCTTGCTCTTGATCACTGTCTATATATATATATGCATCTGCATAGATAAATAAAATTATATATAAAAATAAATACATATAATTATATATAGGTCTATATTATATATATATATATATATTATTTATGCATTTTTCTCTGCTATGTGTCACTGTACATGTATGTAAATTTTCTGAAAGCGTACGTTAGTCTGTCCTTATATAAATGCATATCAGTCTGTTATGTTTGTTTCTTTGTATACGTCCATACAAAATTGTCTGTCTGTATATAATATTATGTGTGTATATATATGTGTGTATGTATAATACTGTATATAAGTATATATAATTATATACATATATATATATATGTACGCCTGAAATCTATTGACGGGCTGTTGATGCTCATCTCTGTCTCATCATTATTATCACCGCCATCAGCAGCAGCAGCAGCAGCAGCATCGGCATCAGCATCAGCAGCAGCAGCAGCAGCGGTCTACGTCTGCTGACAACTGTTCTGTCGATTGGAGGCCAGAAGTCCAACTTGCCTCATTTCAATCATCCCCGTTGTTCCTCCAATGGATTTCTTCCTCTTCTTATCTCCCATATAACAACCGGTTGTCTATACAACATTACAACAATGATGTGACAACAACAACAACGATGTCACAACAACCAGTGATGCCACAGCTGTGTTTTTTCCACTAGATCTGGGTTTTTCGTCTTCGTCTGGGTTTCTGGGTTTTTTTTGGGAAAATCTAGGTTTTTTTGGGTGAGTCGAAAATTTTCTGGGGTTTTTTGGGGAAAATCTAGGTTTTTTTGGGTGAGTCGACAATTTGTACATTTTTCTTGACTTTTTCGGCCGGACGACTAAAAATTTCTTGAATTTTTCGGCGGACGACTAAAAAAAAGGTCAACTTTTTTGTCGGCGAAAATAGAAAATTTTCTTGACTTTTTCGGCCGGACGACGGTCTGGGTTTTTCTGGATTTTTTTCACAAGGAAATCTAGGTTTTTCTGAAACCTCAGTGGCAACACTGACAACAACCATGCAGCCTGTCAGCATCAACCACATTTTTGACAACAGTATGCGGATATTGGATAATGCATCCATTCATCAAAAACGATTTTTTAATTAACGGCTGGTGTGGGTGGGGTTGGGGTGGGTGGTAATGAATCCAGTCCAGCTTCAGGCATGAACTCGTTGGGCTGGATTCTAAAGGCGGCGTTCTAATGCATCTCTTGTGTTCTTATTAGAAGCAGATTCGTTTTCTTTCTGTCAGGTTGATATGAGTTTTATTTTATTTAAATCTTTGTTTATTTGAGTCAGTTATTCTGAATCTAAGACGCAGAAGTCAAGTTGCAAGCCTTGGATTTGAAGTACTAGCGGGAATCTTTTAACAAGTTATGTAAGGCGCTATATAAACATCTTTATGCATTCATACATGCATACGTATACATACATACGTACGTCCACACACACATACACACATACATACATACATACATACATACATACATACATACATACATACATACATACATACATACATACATACATACATACATACATACATACATACATACATACATACATACATACATACATACATACATACATACATACATACATACATACATACATACATACATACATACATACATACATACATACATACATACATACATGCATGCATACATACATACATACATACATACATACATACATACATACATACATACATACATACATACATACATACATACATACATACATACATACATAGATGCATACATACATAGGCTACATACATACAATAGCAACTTCATTCTGGGTGATTGCTGAATGGTAATAGACAGGCAAGTCCTGGGCATGACGTTAAACTGCATCCATCCTCCGCCACAGGGGACCATCAACTTCCATGTGCTGGTCCTAAGCCCGGATAAAGGAGGAAGGTTTGCCAGATGGGTGGCGGTACACTGGCAGGAAAAGACCAAGACGATTGAAATCCGCAAAAACCCAAGACATAAGTGACATAACGACCCAGTTGCCTCAAGTTGTCATGATGTGAAGCAGTCATGCACAGGTCGGTCAGGACAGACCGGTGGAAAGAGTCGGTGGTTGTCCTTTATGCCTCTTTCCTAACATTCTCTTCAAGCAGACAAGGCGGTCCAGCTGCTTCAAGATATAATGGTATGGAGTAGACCTGCAAACCTGTAGAAACTGGGAGATGACACGAGACAGACTCAGACAGAGAGTGGCGTCGGACACCTACGGGCGTTGCGCCTATGGTTTGTGATGATGTCAGATGCTGCTGATGATGATGATGATGCTGATGCTGCTGCTGCTGATGATGAAGATGATGATGATGATGATGATGATGATGATGATGATGATGATGATGATGATGATGATGATGATGATGAAGATGATGATGAATAGACAGGCACGAAGAGCCGAACTTACAGAGGGACATGGGTTCAATACCTGCTAGTCGTCCGATGAGGTAGAATCAGCCTTCCATTCACTAGAGGAGTTTTTAACAAGAGCAACAGTCGGACGGATCGGTGCCGTATAGGCCTACAGTAACTGTTATAGAATGGACTGACATTGCCTGACTTAATATCGTCGTTTGTACTACTATTTCGTGTATTTTAAAAATCATAATACATGAATAATATGTTGTTGTTGTTCATCTCTTTCGAGTTTCGATGCCTCTGCTTTTATTAGGTGAGATGAGTCATGTGGTACGGTATGACCCAATTGACCCATACAGATAGGATTCCTGCACGGAGTGGTGTCAGTTGTCTGGGAATATTGAGGATAACAATAACTTTTATATTAAGTTCCTGTCTGACTCTTTAAAAAGAAGATGGCAGATAACAGAGGCTTTTACCGATGGGATGCCATGTTTAGGATTCATGGGTGACCCGGCGAACGGGTCTATGCACTGGCTCAAGATCATTCAGAGTTAGAAGACGGACAATCGGCCGAGAGCGTTGAAGAGTTGTTTACTTCCTTTGTCTGTTGGTCGGTCGGTCGTTTCTGCTGTCCGTCTCTCGGCTCCGCGTCGGTCAGCTTCAGCAGGCGGGCGTCGGTCCGATCCCGGCGCGTCAGCGGGTGCCTCGGGGGCTCCATCACGGGCGATTTGGCCTCTGTGCGGGCGGTGGGCGGTGCTTCAGCGTCGGGCGGTGTCTGCTCCGGTCGGCGTCGCAGGTGACGGGGCCGGGGGACGGCAGGGAGACGGCTGTTGGTTTCCATACGATAGTTTTTAATAATATAATAATATATTAATATGGCCACGCAGATTCGCAGTAGGCTCATATTATATATATATATGTGCTTTTTAGATTTGCTTTATGAAGTGTCTGGTCGTACGCTGGTTTGCTGTATACGCCATGAGACTTCTACTCACGTTGTTTTTGCGTTGGCGGTTACCCTCCTCCTTGCTCCAGGCTTGGGACTGGCACGGCTGTTGTTGTTGTCGTGGCGGAGTTGCCCGCTATGTAGCGTGGTCCGATGATAAGTAGGTAACCGCAGGTATGGTCACCAACAGCACTTTCTGTAGTTTTAGACTGATTTTGCTGTCTTTGCTTGGCTCCGTCGATGTATAGTCCATCTCTTCACTCTGTAAGATACGAGGCGCTGGCAGGGTTAGGTTTAGGATTCATGGGTGACCCGGCGAACGGGTCTATGCACTGGCTCAAGATCATTCAGAGTTAGAAGACGGACAATCGGCCGAGAGCGTTGAAGAGTTGTTTACTTCCTTTGTCTGTTGGTCGGTCGGTCGTTTCTGCTGTCCGTCTCTCGGCTCCGCGTCGGTCAGCTTCAGCAGGCGGGCGTCGGTCCGATCCCGGCGCGTCAGCGGGTGCCTCGGGGGCTCCATCACGGGCGATTTGGCCTCTGTGCGGGCGGTGGGCGGTGCTTCAGCGTCGGGCGGTGTCTGCTCAGCTTCATCTCATTCTCCACTATTCATACCTTACAATTGCACACGATCGTCCGTTTTCCTCGCATCAAAGGCTGATCGGATCGAGATCGCTAGCATCGCCGCCGCCGCCGAAGCTGATGTGACCGCAGCGACAGACGCCCGTGTCGCCTTGTCACCCAACCTCGCATTCCTAAGTATGTCCATGCTTTTACGTGGTAGAAATTTTGCAACTTATAATTGCAACCGTCGTTCGCGTGAAATTCTCTCAAAGTGTCAATGCCAGCAATTGCAATGACGTACATTTAGCTAAAAATGGTGTATGATTCACCATATAGAACCTTTCAAACTTACTATTTTATTCCTTCAAACGTATACTTTTGCTAAATTGATGACTCAGCTAAAAATTGCATATGTCTAACCATCGAAAATGCACAAGAGTCCTGTATCTAAGAAATGTGAACATCATCATTTCAAGCATTCAAATATTGGTGTCACTATGTGAGAACTCTACTATAGCAAACTTGCAGTCTTTTACAAATTGCTGACTCAGCTAAACTTATATTTATGCCTGTAAACTAAAAGACTTAAAGTTGATGACCACGAGTTGTATACTTTGTCATCTCATGCATCCGAAATTTGCAATTCTGTACAAAGTATTGTAAAGTAATGTAATCGAAACAAGTCAGCACGCTAAGTGTCACTTGTTTCATTCAACAATTGTCATTTTTAGATGTTGAAAATTCATACAAACCCGACTTCGCACATATATCCAATATACATTCTAAAATATTCGGCTTACATATTATGAATTCGAATACGCAGAACTCAAAATCATTATACTCTACTACCTATTTGAAGCAATTTAAAGAAACTTGCGTCCCCATCACCTCTTCCTCCTCCTCCTCCTCCTCCTCCTCCTCCTCCTCCTCCTCCTCCTCCTCCTCCTCCTCCTTCTCATACTCCTTCATCCACCTCCTACTTCTCCTCACGTGAAGAAAAGTTTGTGAAAATGTATATAAGTTTCGAACTTAGAAATTTTTCGTGACAGAAAATGTATGCACTTAGAAAATTTGCAGTCATGTATCAAAATCTCGAACTTAAAAACTTTTAATGACAGAAAATGTTTGCATGTAGAAAATTTGCGAAGAAAATTTGGCAGTCGTGTATCAAATTCTCGAACTTAGAAACATTTCATGACAGAAAATGTGTGCACTTAACAAATTTACGAAGAAAAATTGACAGTCATGTATCAAATTCTTGAACTTAGAAACTTTTCATGATAGAAAATGTGTGCACATAGAAAATTTGCGAAGAAAAATTTGTAGTCACATATCAAATTTTCGATCTTATAAACTTTTCATGTCAGAAAATGTTCGGATTTAGAAACTTTGTGAATAAAAAATGGTGACAATGGGAAAATTTCAACTTTCTTCTCCTCCTACACCTTCTCATACTCATTCTCATCCTTCACAACCACCAACACCTGCTTACGCGCCTATGCTTAGTCCACTCTAACACATACCATAATAAAACATTCAACACTGTCTATACTTTTCACTTTGATATGATAGAAAACTGTATCTCTTTCGGTTCTTCAACTTCTTACTTTACAATTTTTGTTACTTCAAGAAGTAAGTAATTGAACAATTGCAGAATTGTGGAGTTGAAGCATGTGCGAATTAAGGGTTAGAGTTGAAGAATTTAAGAAATGAGAACCATTTGTCGGATTTTGTATGTGAGGAGTTCTATGCGTGAAGTAAGTAAGTATACTTGGAATAGTAGAATTGAGAGGTTGTAGAATTGAAAGATGTAAGAAGTAAGATTTGAAGGAATGAAGAAATGAGAAAATGAAAAATATGCACCTGTGTAAAGCTTACTATGAGCAGCAATTACTTGAGTAAGCATCATAGGAATTGTAGAATTGGGCGTCTGAGATGTTGAAGAAAGAAATGTAAGAAGTAGGCCTAAGAGACGAAGGATTGAAGAAATGAGAAACTGGGAAATATGCGCGGGTGTAAAGGTTGTGATGTGCAGAAATTATTCGAGTAAGTAAGTAAGTAGCATAAGAATTGAAGAATTGTACGACTGATTTGATGAAAAAATGCAAGAAGTAAGAGTCGAATGCTTGAAAAAATGAGAAATAGGTGCAAGATTGTACCAGTGAAAGCTGTTGGATTGTGGAAATTATTTGAGTGAGCAAGTATGTATACGTAAAATTGTATAAATGTGCGATTGATATGTTGAAATATGTAAATA
The DNA here is from genome assembly GCA_945859605.1 of Lumbricus rubellus. NCBI lineage: Eukaryota > Metazoa > Annelida > Clitellata > Crassiclitellata > Lumbricidae > Lumbricus > Lumbricus rubellus. The sequence continues at coordinate 52,403,028 of OX243812.1, read as the reverse complement.
CTAAGAATTGTTGGTGTGAAGAAATGAGAAATATGTGCAGCTTTGTAGGCCTACATGTTAAAAGCTGATGAAGTAAGTAAATTTTGTGTGTAAGTAAGTAAGTAAGTAAGTATGCAAGAAAGCGTAGAATTTGCATGATCGAGATGCTGAAATATGCATAAAGTAAGAGTTGAAGGAATGAAGAAATTAGAAATATGTGTAGAATTTTACAAGTGCAAAGTTGTTGGAGTGCAGACATTATGAGAGTAAGTAAGTAAGTATCTGTTGAATTGTACACTTGTGTCATTCAAAAGTAGAAAAATGAAAGAATTGTGAGTTGAAGATGTGAAGAAATTGGGAACTAAGAAATAATTGTATGATTCTGCAAGTGAAAAGTTGTTGAACTAAAGAAATTATGTGAGTAAGTATGTATGCTCCCACCATCATAGTCATCTCCACATCGCGCCTACTACTACCACCGCTCCCATTGTCGCTCCCACAGCTCCCACCACCGCTACCACTGCTCCCAACGCTCCTACCACCACTTCCACTGCTCCTATAAACTCTTTCAATGTTCGCAGAAAAATGAAATTTTTTAAGTTTGCTAAATTTTTCATCCTTGTGAGTCAATACCTGAGGTTTTACACTGCTTACGTTACAGATTTGTTGGAAAAATCGAACAATTTTAAAGTTTGTTAAATTTGTCACGTGTGTGCGCCAATACATATGGTTATACAACTACTTGCGTTAAAGATATGTTTGGGGAAAAGTTTGAAATTTTTTAAAGTTTGCTAATTTTTTCATCCAGGTGAGTCAATACATAAGGCTATGCAACTACTTACATTATAGAGTAAAGTTCTGAAAAATGTGGCTAAGACGAGGGGTGGGAATTATAAGGCTTCATGACAACAATATAAAAAAATGCAATGGACATAGAGTAGGCTATTATAATTCTCAACCCTCGAATTTTCACCTTCGCCTCTCGCATGTGCGTGTTTGCTCATCTTAAATGTGATCACACGGTTGTAAAGTTCTGAAAAATGTTGTTAAGTGTCACCTTCGCCTCTCGCACGCGCATGTTTTCGCATCTCATGTGTGATTCTATAACTGCAAAGTTCTGAAAAAATGCTGCTAAGTGACACCATCACCTCTCGCACGTGCGTGTTTGCGTATCTCAAATGTTATCCTATGACTGTAAAGTTATGAAAATTCGACTAAGTGTCACCTTCGTCTATCGCGCGTGTGTGTCTGCACATCTCAAAAGTGTTCCTATGGGTGTAAAGTCCTGAAAATGCTGCTAAGTGCCACCTTCGCCTCTCGCACTCACGTGTTTGCACATCACAAATGTGTTCCTATGATTGTAAAGTTCTGAAAATTCTGCTAATTAACACATTCGCCTCTCGCGTGTGCGTTTTTGCACATCTCAAATGTGAACCAATGGCTGTAAAGTTCTGTTTTTGATTTTCTAAATACACTTGTTACAGTAAAATTTATGTGCTCCAAATTTTAAAGTGTGTGGTACATAGCGTTATCGCGTAAGAAATGAATGATTTAAATGTATGCTGAATTTAATGGTGAAGCGAGCTTGCCATTGGTTGTCAGCAATAATTAATATGAACATCCGTCGAATTGATCACGCTATGTGTGGAAGCTTGTGAGTGACGGCGTTGATGTCACTTTTTAGGTTTGCATGCCTATATTTGATACC
>OX243812.1:52381341-52398841 GCA_945859605.1 Lumbricus rubellus | reverse complement strand
GTCTGCTTGAAGAGAATGTTAGGAAAGAGGCATAAAGGACAACCACCGACTCTTTCCACCGGTCTGTCCTGACCGACCTGTGCATGACTGCTTCACATCATGACAACTTGAGGCAACTGGGTCGTTATGTCACTTATGTCTTGGGTTTTTGCGGATTTCAATCGTCTTGGTCTTTTCCTGCCAGTGTACCGCCACCCATCTGGCAAACCTTCCTCCTTTATCCGGGCTTAGGACCAGCACATGGAAGTTGATGGTCCCCTGTGGCGGAGGATGGATGCAGTTTAACGTCATGCCCAGGACTTGCCTGTCTATTACCATTCAGCAATCACCCAGAATGAAGTTGCTATTGTATGTATGTAGCCTATGTATGTATGCATCTATGTATGTATGTATGTATGTATGTATGTATGTATGTATGTATGTATGTATGTATGTATGTATGTATGTATGTATGTATGTATGTATGTATGTATGTATGTATGTATGTATGTATGCATCTATGTATGTATGTATGTATGTATGTATGTATGTATGTATGTATGTATGTATGTATGTATGTATGTATGTATGTATGTATGTATGTATGTATGTATGTATGTATGTATGTATGTATGTATGTGTGTATGTGTGTGTGGACGCACGTATGTATGCATACGTATGCATGTATGAATGCATAAAGATGTTTATATAGCGCCTTACATAACTTGTTAAAAGATTCCCGCTAGTACTTCAAATCCAAGGCTTGCAACTTGACTTCTGCGTCTTAGATTCAGAATAACTGACTCAAATAAACAAAGATTTAAATAAAATAAAACTCATATCAACCTGACAGAAAGAAAACGAATCTGCTTCTAATAAGAACACAAGAGATGCATTAGAACGCCGCCTTTAGAATCCAGCCCAACGAGTTCATGCCTGAAGCTGGACTGGATTCATTACCACCCACCCCAACCCCACCCACACCAGCCGTTAATTAAAAAATCGTTTTTGATGAATGGATGCATTATCCAATATCCGCATACTGTTGTCAAAAATGTGGTTGATGCTGACAGGCTGCATGGTTGTTGTCAGTGTTGCCACTGAGGTTTCAGAAAAACCTAGATTTCCTTGTGAAAAAAATCCAGAAAAACCCAGACCGTCGTCCGGCCGAAAAAGTCAAGAAAATTTTCTATTTTCGCCGACAAAAAAGTTGACCTTTTTTTTTAGTCGTCCGCCGAAAAATTCAAGAAATTTTTAGTCGTCCGGCCGAAAAAGTCAAGAAAAATGTACAAATTGTCGACTCACCCAAAAAAACCTAGATTTTCCCCAAAAAACCCCAGAAAATTTTCGACTCACCCAAAAAAACCTAGATTTTCCCAAAAAAAACCAGAAACCCAGACGAAGACGAAAAACCCAGATCTAGTGGAAAAAACACAGCTGTGGCATCACTGGTTGTTGTGACATCGTTGTTGTTGTTGTCACATCATTGTTGTAATGTTGTATAGACAACCGGTTGTTATATGGGAGATAAGAAGAGGAAGAAATCCATTGGAGGAACAACGGGGATGATTGAAATGAGGCAAGTTGGACTTCTGGCCTCCAATCGACAGAACAGTTGTCAGCAGACGTAGACCGCTGCTGCTGCTGCTGCTGATGCTGATGCCGATGCTGCTGCTGCTGCTGCTGCTGATGGCGGTGATAATAATGATGAGACAGAGATGAGCATCAACAGCCCGTCAATAGATTTCAGGCGTACATATATATATGTATATAATTATATATACTTATATACAGTATTATACATACACACATATATATACACACATAATATTATATACAGACAGACAATTTTGTATGGACGTATACAAAGAAACAAACATAACAGACTGATATGCATTTATATAAGGACAGACTAACGTACGCTTTCAGAAAATTTACATACATGTACAGTGACACATAGCAGAGAAAAATGCATAAATAATATATATATATATATATATATAATATAGACCTATATATAATTATATGTATTTATTTTTATATATAATTTTATTTATCTATGCAGATGCATATATATATATATAGACAGTGATCAAGAGCAAGGGAATAAAAGGAGAGAAAGAGGGACAAAGACAAAGTAGGCTATGTGTAGATAGGGGCTGAAAGTTAAGGAGACAGACATATGGATACAAAGACAAACAGCAACAGAGACACAGAGAGAGGCAGACGGGTGCAGAAGACAGACAGAGAGCAACTAAAAATACAGAGCTTACACAGAGACAGACACACACACACACACTTAAAAAGTGAGAGAGACACACACACTCACACACCTAAGTGTTTACTGTTTACAACATTCTATCATTGCGTCACATGGCAAGTGAATGGGGTGGGTTAAAATCCCACGGGAACAGCAGAAAAGGACGCTCTCGTAATGGCTAATGGGCAGAAAAAAGGGAATGGCCGGTGTCGCGTGACAGAGTCTATCCCCTAAAAGTCTCCCCCCGGAGACTTTATTTCGAAATAGATTCTCCCTCTGAGGATCTGTTCTAGAATAAATTCCCCCCGGAGACTATATTCTGAAATAAAGTCTCCTGGGGGAGAGAATATTTCCTCCGCCCACGAAACAAAGTCTCCCCTTTTGATCGTGAAATCGGCTACAGTCGCATAAAATTAATAGATAAGCCTATCAAACCGTTAGTTTACGTTGCTAACACGATAACACGTTATTTAACACGAACATATACATACTTTTACACCAGAAAAATGTCTTCCAAACAGATTTTCAGCCATGGGGAGACTCTGTTTCGCGGGGAGACTTTGTATCGGGGAGACTTTATTTCGCGACAGAGGCCAATAAAAGAACGGACGATAGGGGAGAGAGAAAGTGAGGAAGAACGGAAAAGAGCAGAGCCGGGGAGAGTAACGCAAGGGAGAGGAACACGGTCTTACATTCATGTCCTCTTCGCCTGTATACTGTAGTCTGGATATTAGGTCGTCCATCTATTAATTCTTCTCTATCAAGAGGTTCACATATAGAGGACGCTAACCACCGCTGCATGTTTATGCCACTTACGCGCATACACCTTCTACATGTGTGTGCCCTGATTAATACAGATAACGTGGATCGGTGGCTTAGAAGGCATGCGGTCCATTACGTTGACCCACTCATGAGAGGCTGCATGCATGCACAGAGGCGCGCAGGCGTTTAAATTACTTCGCTTTTTTTTCTTAGCCTTGACATATTAAGAGGGTGGGTCACCGTGGGTGGCTAGTCCTCTCCGTTGCAGTCTCTGATCTTTCCACCATTGATGCACAGTGGCATCACCATGCAGTGTACTTATTGTGGCTGAGTTTGCTAAGTGGTTAATGGAGCTGAAATATCCCCACCTTCCGAAAAACAGTCCAGCTGTTTTATATACATCATATTATTTACATATAGGCCACTTAATGCGTATAAGCACAGATATAGCCTACAGCTGCATTTATGACTACAAACGAATACTTTTAGTCTGCGAACCTGTACGTGCTGAATGGTTGTAGCCTACAATGTGTAATGAATATACATATAAAAAATAAAATAAGTGGTTGGGTGTGTGCATATATTAAATATAATAATATATATTATGTTCTTTATTCATTCGTTTGATCGCTCATTCATTAGAAGAATTTGTATACAGTGCCTCTTCATTCTTCAAGGTTATACTATATTCAGAGGCGTTCCCACCGCCAGCACGGCCAATTAGAACTGTCTTAAGATGAGATAGGAATGTCTGCGAAGGAGTATATATATAGAAATATGGAGCGGAGTAGGGAGTATCAAGGACACACACACACACAACACACACACAAAAACACACACACGAAAACACACATTTCACACACACATGCATACACATAACCATGTACACACACACACACACACACACACATATTTATATATATATATATATAATATTAATTATATATATATATATATATATCATCACCTATTGACCATGGGTATTGGGTAATAATGAAAGAAATTCTACTGTCCTGGGTCACTCCTCATGAAGTCTATAATGCTCCCAACAATGTTAGTCCATGCCATGCTATTTCCTCATTAATTTTACGCCGACGTCGCTATTGCAGGGGCAAATGGAGCAGAAAGATCTAAGAAATCTACGCTGGCACAGTCTGAATCCCACCATGCACAACGTGTATATATATACATGTATACTGGATACAGTTATACACGCATCCATACATACAAACGTATACATACATACATACAGGGTGGGCCAAAAAAAAGACCCCCCCCTAAGATTTTTGCCAATATCTTGACCAAAAGTATGAATTTTGAGATGAATTTTTACTGTCTTAAAGACAATTCATATTTACACATGATGGCCAGATTTCATAAAAATATTTCAAACAGAACAAAAGTTACGCCACTTTTAGTGAGGCCACCCACCGTTTTTTGACGATTCAAAAACGCAAAGCATCAAAAAGTAATAAAAATTCAATCTAATTATTCTGGCCAATATCTTGGCCAAAAGTAAGAATATCAAAATGAAATTTTACAGGCTTAACCCTCGGGCTACCAGGGGGGGGTTGTAACCACCCCCCCCCCTAGGTTTTTCCCAAATAAAATTTTTGCGTTTGGAATAAAATTTTGACGTCTTAGGTAGCTGTAGAGGATTCATTTGCGCACATTTTGAGCTAAAATGTGTGATGATATACCATACCATTCAAAAGTTATACCCGATATACCCGAGGCACCAGGGGGGGTGGATACCACCCCCCCTTAGATTATCGGCTATATCTTATCCGTCCTTTGACATGAAGAGACACAAATTACACCAATCTGTAGAGGGAATGTGGGGCTACATTTTGGTGGTCACGGAGTTGTCTTTTGACAACCGGAAGTGCTCAAAATAAATTAAAATATATAAAAAGGTGTTTTATTTTCATAAAATTTTCATGGTTTTCCTATTAAAAATTATTCATAATTAATTTTTCAAGAGAAATAAATTATGCCATTCTATAGAGGGCACTTAGGGCTTTTTTGATACTAATTAATTTGATATTTTATGACCGGAAGTGCTCAAAATAAATTTAAATGTGTGAAAATGTTGGGGTTTTTTTACAACGTAAACCTATAAGTCTGCGTAAACGTTTTTCAGCAGCTAATACATGTTTTTTTCTTTTTATTGTAATTAAAACTATCTTATTACTAGTTTTTATAGTTGGATATTGGACTTTATTATATGTAAACTATTTTTAAATAAATAAATTATGTTAAAAACACAGAATCTAATATTTTGCTTATGCGAAAGTATACATTTTGTGGAATCGACGGGTGCCTACGGTAAAAAATTCATAACTTCGGGGTGCTTTCATATATTTTAAACCTAAACATACCATTTTGTGCAGAAATGAATGCTGAATCCATTGGTGTATTACAAGTTATGATATCTCAAACCAAACCCAAAATCCAAGGGGGGGGGGGTGCTAACCACCCCCCCCCTTGGTAGTCAGTGTTACAAAAAAAGCTTGGTAGCCCGAGGGTTAAAGACAATATTATTCATATTTGCACATGATGGTCAGATTTCATCAAAATATTTTTAAAACAACAAAAGTTATACCACTTTTAGTGAGGCCACCCCCAATTTTTGACAATTCAAAGACGTAACGCAGCAAAAACACGATTTTATTAAGTCTCATCTTAAATAATTATTATCAAATAGCCTTGATATTAACAGATGATCATTATTACTACTATTTAAAAACGAAACAGGGTACCAGCGTAGCTGAACGTCACTGAGAAGTCACTTAGCAAGACGACATTCAAATTGGTAAATAACGAATCTGTCAGATTAATCAGGGGTCCATCAAGAACTTTGCAAAGAGACTCAAAAGAAGTTTTGACACTGGTGATGGGCACATCGAACACAAGTTGTGAAGCACTACCAAGTTCGTTTTACAACAGTTATTTGAGAGGAGACTTAATAAAATAGTGTTTTGCTCCTTTTTGTTGCGTTTCGTTTTTGAATCGTCAAAAATGGTTGGTGGTCTCGCTAAAACTGATATAACTTGTGTTGTGTTTGAAATATTTTTATGAAATCCGGCCATAATATGTAAATATGAATTGCTTTAAGCGTGTGAAATTTCATTTCAAAATTCTTACTTTTGGTCAAGATATGGACGAAAAACCTAATTTTTTTGCGTTTCGTTTTTGAAACGTCAAAAAACGGGGGGGTGGCCTCACTAAAACTGCTATAACTTTTGTTCTGTTTGATATATTTAGATGAAATCTGGCCATCATGTGTAAATATGAATTGCCTTTAAGACTGCAAAATTTCATTTCAAAATTCTTACTTCTGGCCAAAATATTGGCAAAAAACCTAGGGGGGGTCTTTTTTTTTGGCCCACCCTGTACATACATACATACATACATACATACATACATACATACATACATACAAACGTATGCATACATACATACATACATACATACATACATACATACATAATATTATATACATACATACACACACATACATACACACATACATACATACATACATAAATACATACATACATACAATGTCATACATACATACATACATACATGCATGCATGCATACATACATACATACATACATACATACATACATACATACATACATACATACATACAATGTCATACATACATACATACATACATACATACATACATACATACATACATACATACATACATACATACATACATACATACATACATACATACATACATACATACATACATACATACATACATACATACATACATACATACATACATACATACATACATACATACATACATACATACATACATACATACATACATACATACATACATACATACATACATACATACATACATACATACATACGCACATACATACATACACACATACACACATACACACATAGCCTACACACATACAAACATAAGTATAAACACACGCGCGCGCATGCAGGTTCATTATGCCTTATTTTCCTTAATCCACAAGTTGTTGTTGTCAATGCTTTAACGATCGTTAGCTTCCTTTAAAAACACAGCAACGCCAATTAACGGAATAACGGAATAACCCCTTAGCCTCTCTCCCCTCTCCTCCCCTTCCCTTTTGTACACTGAACCATGTACAGTTTTGTACATACAGAGTTCAATGACCTCAATATATTTCCGGTCTGCAGTTACAGGAGACCATTTTCCCCTCGAAATACATGTGCAGCTACTATTATTATATCAATGTTTTTCTTTCGCTGCTGTCGCAATGGACCGCTAATTGCTGGCTAATTGGACCGACTAGCGAACGGCTAAGCTATGATAATTAAATGCCACTCCCACGCCATCAAAAAGTTAATTACCAATGCCGAACTGAAGAGCTAATTAACATTTCAACTTCTCGTCCATCGACCTGATTTTCCCAGCCAAACCTGCTATATACCTCCTCTGAGCGAAAGAGGGAAATTCAATCCGCGGTTTAAAGCATCCTTATAGCAGTATAGCACGGTAATTACCAACCATCGGAATTTTCCCCCTTCCCCCCTTTGGGTGCAGGGTGAGAATTGCCGTGGAAGATGTGTGGTTCAACCCAGGGAGGGTGAGAATTGCCAAGGAGTTGGTGGTTTCAACACCCCAGTCTTTCTTTTAACCCCATATAGTATAAAGTCCGTTTTTCACACCCCAATTTCAAGTGGAGCATGGTCTGACCTCCAGTTATTTATCCATAATTCTCACACTGCATGGTTCAACCACCTCCTATTCTTTCTCAGGACCCCATAGTAGAGTCCTCATTGCACGCCCCAACTCCACATAATATAATATGTGTGTATATATACATATATATATATATATATAATTATATACCTCCGTTATTTTCCTACAATTCTCATACTGCTTGCTGCACTGCATAGCAGCACATATGATGGTGCAATGCATGGCTTGAGGGTTACCAGCGTCACAGAAGTCAGATTCAATAACATGATTTTTATAGCACCAGTAATCTTTTAGTCAATATTATAGTGAGCCTATATTCAACAGACAAAAAAGGACCAAGCGATATCAACATGATCTCATTTGAAAGTCTCGTTAAAAATTGTTTAGTCTGAGGCTTTGTTTGCTGATGAAAAACCTCTCTACACAATGTCAACAACAACAGCAGCAACAACAGCAACAACAATCATGAACATCATCATCGTCATCATCATCATCATCATCCATCATCATCGTCGTCATCTTCATCATCAAAATCAGTTTCTGAGGCCAGTCATTTAACAACATAATATGAGACAATCTCATTTTTCTCACTGCATGCGCACTTGTATCTTGTTTAGTGAACCCAGTTTCAGCCGAAAACAAAACGTACAAAAAATGCAAGAGACTACATGTAAGCTGCGTGTAAAGATATTTATGCCAGCAGAGGTCACACGACGAAGCAGTCGGGGGGGGGGGGGCGGCAGAAGAAGATATTAAGATGGGGAATACGACAGAACAATAGTCCTTTAGAATGAAGACAGAAAACAATAGTGACAGATACAAGTGGAAAAGAAGCACCCTTGCGGCTGACCCCCACCCCGCAGGTCCAGCTCTTCTGCGAGGGATGAATTTGAGTTTGATGGAAATATTATATAGGCTTCATCCGCCCTTGCTTCGCTCTCCTTCGAATCTTAGATACCCAGTTTCATTTGCTTGGATTCCCCAAAGTTCACCTGAACACCGTTGTTGGCATTCTTGCATCAATTATTCAGCTGTATATAGGGCGACTATATCCGGAAGGCATTCCCCATGGGCATTGTATGGGACTCATTTACGGGCATTATATAATAATATGTCCAATAGTTTTGGCATATGGATAATAGTAATTATATTGGGTGCAATATTGGCTCCGTGTGCATGATCATGCTGGTATTATTGAGGAATGATGTTGCGGTTACAACACTATAGGATTAAGTATCTGCAGAAGTAAAGGTCCGGAGGTAGCATGTCCACCCACGGGACACCCTATTTATATACATATATATGTATACAATTGTATATCATATATACACATATATATACAATTGTATATTATATATATTTGTCCTGCATGGGCATGACGTTAAACTGCATCCATCCTCCGCCACAGGGGACCATCAACTTCCATGTGCTGGTCCTAAGCCCAGATAAAGGAGGAAGGTTTGCCAGATGGGTGGCGATACACTGGCAGGAAAAGACCAAGACGATTGAAATCCGCAAAACCCACGACATAAGTGACATAGGGACCCAGTTGCCTCAAGTTGTCATGATGTGAAGCAGTCATGCACAGGTCGGTCAGGACAGACCGGTGGAAAGAGTCGGTGGTTGTCCTTCATGCCTCTTTCCTAACATTCTCTTCAAGCAGACAAGGCGGTCCAGCTGCTTCAAGATATAATGGTATGGAGTAGACCTGCTAGCCTGTAGAAGCTGGGAGATGACACGAGACAGACTCAGACAGAGAGTGGCGTCGGACACGTATACGGGCGTTGCGCCTATGGTTTGTGATGATGATGATGATTTTATATATATATATATATACATGTATATTTATATACCCAGGAATTGCAAATGTAGCAGTAATCGAGGACCATAATAATATTCTTTAAATAATACCCTTCATTAAGAGAAACTCCTCAGGGATACATGTATATGTATACTCATTCGAATTGGACATTCATATAGCGCCCTTTCAAGAAAACTACTCAGAGGCGACCCCCAATTCCAGCACAATTAGAACGAAGTCTTAAGGTGAGAAGGCACTGCAGGCATTATAGTATTTAAGCACAAATACACATCGCACAAAAATATGAACACACCCATATGCATGTGCAACCACACACATAGGGCCTACACACACAAACATATATTACTCGTACGAACACACACATGCACACATACATACGCATACACACATGCATATACACACATACACAAAGGCTATATGCTCACATAATTATATGCACACATTGAATTGCACAGTTACATGCACACACACACGCACACACACACACACATCCTCATTCCTCACATATAGGACTATTATATACTCATTTGCGTGTGTATATATATATATATATTAAAGAGGTAACATAAAATTATAATATTATACATGCACGCATACATAAGCATATCGTGTAGGCCTACACGCACGTATGGGCTTCACGTACACAGGCGTATACCTAAGACCAAACGTACGCATGCATATATATTAACACTCCATCCATTGCATAGAGCCGCGTATCTTCGCCTTGTCACGAAACACTAGCGCTACATAAATACGTGAAATTAAACAAACGTTACATATATACAGTATACAGGGTGGCTCCAAAAAAATGTACCACCGGATAAAACGCGATATCTTCACAACCGATAAACCTTTTCTGCGAAAATTTCCAAATTTGCAGGGAATGAATTTCCAACAAGCCCTGAAAGTTTCACTTGAAAAGTCTCATGTTTGTAAAAGTTACAGCTCTTTAAACTTTAAATTCCGTTTTTTCGAATTTCCGCGGAAAAATGAACGTCACTTGTTGATTTCCATGTCAAATGATATCAGCTTTCACTACGACCTCAGAATTTTGTTTTGCAGTTTATTGTAAGGTATTATGGGAGCGTCCACTCCCTGTTTTAACACGAGTTCGAATTCTTTTTTGTGAAGCTCAATATGGCCTTGTTGATCGAGTCGGCAACTGATCCGACATTAGCAGCAAGACTTCCTTCAGCTAGCCAGTGTTCTCCAACTTGGGATTAAATGTCTTGCAGCGTTCCAGCATAGCTCCCCAGACGTGATAAGCACGAAGACTAAGGTATGGCGAGGTTGTTAGTCACCTTTGCCAATAAATTTACTGCAGTTGGTGGCAAAAATAAGGTAGCGTCATCATAATCAGCCATGACGTGCGACGGTGCGAGCAAGCAGGTGCACCGTCCTGCTGGAAATTAAAGCCAGATGTCAGAGCATACCTGGTCTTCAATGAGTCTGGGTAAGAGAGTTCAGCGATGAGTTTGACATTTAGCCTACTGAATGGGATTAAATGCAGTCTTTTCTTGCAACCGTAACACACGCCAGCATAGCTGATGCTGAAAACATGATGAGCTTTGCAAACTTAACCCTTTCGAATACCATGCGAATTTCCTGAACATGGCGCTTTCCCCCCGTCAGACCAAATGACAACGTCTTGCCTCTCTTTCAACATCTGACCTCCATTACATAAACACGTTTGCAGATAGCCTTCACTGTGCTTAGGCTCCAACTTTCACTGGGTCTTATGCTATGAACGCGCGATGTCCCAGTTCTCTGTTCACGTAACGTCCGAGTTTCCACTTTATCATCTGCAGAAACTTTGCCCATGACGTTCAGTAACGGATTCCCAAACTGAGACCTTAATATACAAAATATGGCCAAATACTAAGAGGTTACATCATAAACATCTTCTTTACCGCTCTTAAGTAAGGTTATATGACATCATCATCATTTGATGACGTCCTTACCTCTTGCATGGATGGCGTCAAACCGGCTTCTCTTAAATCCCAGTAAGACACAATTCATTTGGCTGGGCGGCCGTCGGCAACTTAAGAATATTGATCTGCCTCTGCTAGCTTAACTTTCCTCTGATGTTACTTTCTCTTCCACGGTCCTTGACCTGGGTGTCACCCTTGACTTATGAACTCAGTCTCACCCAGCACGTTAACCTTGTCGCTCGAAGCTGTTATTATCAGCTTCGTCAGCTCCGAGTGATTGCTCGCTCTCTCTCTCTCTCTCTCTCATGATGCGCTAGTTGTGCTTATTCATGCCTTTGTAACCAGTCGTATTGACCATTGTTGCTCAATCCTTGTTGGCCTTCCCCTTGGGGCCCTGGGTCGCGGTTAGATCGGGTTCTGCGCTCTGCTGCCCGCCTCGTCGGACGAATTCCTAAATTTTCGTCTGTCTCTGCCTACATGCGCGATGTGCTGCATTGGTTGCCAATAGCCCAACGCATCCATTACCGAATTGCTGCCCTTGTTTCTCGCTGTATTCTTGGTTGTGCTCCATCTTATCTGCGCGTCCTCTGTCGCCCAGTCTCTGACATTGAAGCGCGTCGGGCCCTTCGCTCCGCTGCGAAGGGACAGCAGTTACTGCTTGTTCCACGGGCTCGCTTAGCTATATATACCAGACAGCGCCGAGCTTTCTCGGTTGTGGGGCCGTCAATCTGGAATGACCTCCCCCCAAACCTCCATCTCCTCCACCTGAAAAGTCAATCTTTATTTCTCAAGTTCCTTAAATCTTTTTTCTTTAGTCGTGGTTGGGCTGGGAGCGCCTCTGAGTAGTTTCTTGAAGAAGCGCTATATAAATTCTAATAATGAATGAACAAATGAATTTTGTGTGTTGCAATTTGCCAAAAAATGGCAATGAAATCACATATATTGGAACATGATTTTCCGGATATTCGAAAAACACGGAATTGAAGATTTAAACAGCTGTAACTTTTGCAAACAAAACAAGTTTCAAGTGAAACTTTCAGGGATTGTTGGAAATTCATTCCTCCACAAAATGGAAAATTTTCGGAGACAAATTTCAATCGGTTGCGAAGTTATCGCATGTTATCTGGCGGTACATTTTTTGAGCCACCCTGTAAATAGTTGTATAAATATATAGTTATATATATATATATATATGTACCATATCGGGTATGTGGTTCGAATTCGTCGAAGGAGCCATCGGGGGGAAACAGACGATGGAGGCAGAAGCACAGACCAATGTTTGCCATGTCGACGTCACGCGTGCAACGAATTCCCGCCAAATCAAACAAAGCAGACGACGAAAAGCAGCAGACGAACTATATGTATACTATACGAGAAGAATACACAGTCGGACGGTTTTTCCTTTTCTGTTCCTTCGCCGCAACAGCAATTCATAAATCCAACGTATACCACAGGGGTTATTCTAAGAAATTTTTAGAACTGCACAAAACGACCTTTTTAGTCGTCCGGACCAAATGTTTGATCGTCAAAATCCCGTGAAAATATTACCATTTTGAAATTTTCCCGGCCCCCAAAAACTGATGACCCTTTTTTAGTCCTTCGTTCACTATAACACTATGAGTTACTGCACAAAATCTTATTTTCAATAACTGCACAAATTTCTTTTCCAACTACACACTTTGTGTCCAGCTGCACGTTTAAATAACCTCTGGAGTATACCATAAAGTTGCGTGGAGCGCTGAAGCAGCACCGTGTCAACTGTCTCTCCGTCTCTCGCCTACGGTCGCATAACTCTCTCTGAGACAAGGCCGCCGCCGAAGTCTCCTCTTAGGCAGAGAGGCCGAGCCATCACCCATCCTTCAGCCCTAACATCATAATCATCACCATCATAGACGAAACGGTTTCTAATTGGACACACATTCGCCTGCAGTGCCCACCGCCGCGCACCCCACGCTGGCAGCACCCCAGAAGAACGCGCCTAAAGCAAATGACACTGCAGCCTGAGCCAGCTATAGGGCCGATCAAAACACACGACAACTGACTCCATGTTTCTCCTCCCACCTCCCTTCCTCTTTCGACTCATCCTCCTCTCAATTATCCTTCTCCCCTACCCAGCCTACCCATCTTCCATCCTTTTCTCCATGATATATTATACGCCGTTTCCTTCTCTTCATATTCCCCTCCTCCTCATGCTCCTCCTCATGCTCCTCCTTCTTTTCCTCCTTCACTTCCTCGTCCTATCATCCTCCATTCCACCTCCGCTCTTTCACGCTTCTCCTACTCCGCCTCTGCAGTAATTTCAACCGCATCCCTCAATTATTTCTCTCCCTCCGCATAATAATAATATTTCCTCTTTGTTCCTCTCATCTTCGTCCACATCCAAGATTCTCCAGTTCTCTGTATCATCTTCCTTCAAATGATCGTCTTTGTCACCCCAAGCCTCCATCCCCCTCACCGTCCACTTCCTCTGCCGTCGTCTCCACCCTATTATCTCCCTTTTATCTTAACTGTCGCTGAGGACGTGGGTTGGGTTGGTGCAACTCGATTCCCTAATTTATCATAGGTTAGAGTTACGGACCGCAGGGCAGGACCAAGCACACACCGCACAATAAATTGCAGCAATTTTACTGCAAGTTGCAACCAGAGATGATGAGAGATCCCGAGTGGCCGAGTGGGTTGGTAGCCCGCTCGCCACGCCGGCGGTACGGGTTCGATTCCCGGTCGGTCGGTTTTATCAGAGATTAATTTCTCGGATCTTTACTGCGGGTGGCTCGGTCGCAAATTTAAACGTGGAGTGAGAGGTTGTACTCTGCCTCCGACACTAGTCATCTTCGATATGAAAAAGTGTCGTTAAGCCGGGCCGAAGTACTACTACTACTGCAAGTTGCAATTATTACCCTGTTAAATTACGCTGGTACTGTGGTACAACGAGGTGTGACGATCCAGTCCAACCCTATTTGCCGCACCAAGGACTTCCTAGATTTTCCTAATCAGTGTGACCCAGGTCGCCATGCATTAGCTGAAGCGGTAAATGTAAATGAAAAATGTAATGGAAATGAAAAATGTAATGGAAATGGAAAAATGTAATGTAAATGGAAAATGTAATGTAAATGAAAAATGTAATGTAAATGAAAAATGTAATTTAAATGAAAATGTGATGTAGGCCTAAATGAGAAATGTAATGTAAATGAAAAATGTAATGTAAATGAAAAATGCAATGTAAATGCTGTGGAAACAATGCAACCTTCGTTTTTCTAGATCGTAAGGCGATTGTAGCGGAAGACAGACTACACTTAGGCCTAGGCCTAGTCCTCATCAGGGTGAGGATTCCGGGGCAAAGTTGGGGAAGGGTTTCAACCATCCCTACTCCCTTAGGAGTTATGATCCCATAGTTAAGTTTTCACTGCACATCCAAACGCCACACGGATCAAGGTCTCACCGCCCCCCCCCCAAATCCCCCCCCGTAATTTTCCTACAATTCTCGCACTGCTTCACATGGAGGAAGAGATTAGATCGACCCTGCAGGCAACAACGTCTTGGTTAATTTAATTCAAACTTACATGCATAATAGCTGAACCGTAATCGTAATGTAAAATAATTATCCACAACTGCATATACAGGGTGGGCCAAGAAAAAGACCCCCCCTAGGTTTTTTGCCAATATTTTGGCCAGAAGTAAGAATTTTGAAAAGAAATTTTGCGGTCTTAAAGGCAATTCATATTTACACATGATGGCCAGATTTCATCTAAATATATCAAATAGAACAAAAGTTATAGCAGTTATAGTGAGGTAACCCCCCGTTTTTTGACGATTCAAAAACGAAACGCAAAAAAATTAGGTTTTTTGCCAATATCTTCACCACAAATAAGAATTTCGAAATGAAATTTTACATGCTTAAAGGCAATTCATATTTACACATTATGACCGGATTTCATCAAAATATTTCAAACACAACACAAGTTATACCACTTTTAGCGGGACCGCCCACCGTTTTTGACGATTCAAAAATGAAACGCAACAAAAAGTAGGAAAAACACGATTTTATTAAGTCTCATCTTAAATAACTGTTGTCAAATGAACTTGGTAGTGCTTCACAACTTGCGTTCAATGTACCCAACACCAGTGCCAACACTTCTTTTGAGTCTCTTTGCAAAGTTCTTGATGGACCCCTGATTAATCTGACAGATTCCTTATTTACCAATTTGATTGTCATCTTGCTAAGTGACTTCTCAGTGACGTGCAGCTACGCTGGTACCCTATTTATTTTTTAAATAGTAATAATAATGATCATCTGTCAATATCAAGGCTATTTGATAATAATTATTTGAGATGAGACTTAATAAAATCGTGCTTTTGCTGCGTTACGTCTTTGAATTGTCAAAAATTGAGGGGTGGCCTCCCTAAAAGTGGTATAACTTTTGTTGCTTTGGAAATATTTTGATGAAATCTGACCATCATACGCAGATATGAATTGTCTTTAAGCCTGTAAAATTTCATTTCGATATTCTTACTTTTGGCCAAGATATTGGCCAGAATAATTAGATTAAAGTTTTATTACTTTTTGTTGTGTCGCGTTTTTGAATCGTCAAAAAACGGTGGGTGGCATCACTAAAAGTGGCATAACTTTTGTTCTGTTTGAAATATTTTAATGAAATCTGGCCATCTGGTGTAAATATGAATTGCCTTTAAGACTGTAAAATTTCATTTCGAAATTCTTACTTTTGGTCAAGATATTGGCAAAAATCTTAGGGGGGGTCTTTTTTTGGCCCACCCTGTATATAGGCCTAGCGCTACACAAAAAATCCAGGCCACGGAACCTAGCTGAAAAAACGGCGCTACATCCGATTAGGATCACAACAATAGTCATGTTCTTTTGTCTGTTTCACGGAGTCAGGCCAGGATCCGGGGAGGTCAAAAGTCGAGGAGATAATTAACGCACTGCTACTGCTGCTGTGGAAACCGTTTCCATAGCGACCGTACTATGGCCTCTAGACCATGCTCTTTATTTCGATGCATTTATCGGGCGAGGTCATTGCCACCGTCACCCCCCCCCCTTGAATGGATCAAAGGAATGAATGGGTGCCATCACTGCCGTGCCATTTAATTCCCCACCACCTTTCATCCCATCCCTAAAACGAATTTCCGATGATAGGTCCGGACGAAGGTCCCACAACGAACAAATTCAGAAGGCAATTTTCGACAACAAAAAAACTGTCGGTTCCTTCTGTTCCGTTTTGTTTACATGACTTGTAGGCCGATATGTAGGCCGATGTAAATTCCATCGGAAAATGACGACCCTGGCTGGCTTCGATCTCCGGTAGATTTACGATATCGCACAGACACACACACACACACACACGCACACGTACACACACACACACACGTACACATACACACATACGCAGAAACACACACGGTGACACACACACAAACACAAACGCGCATACACAAACAGCACACACACAAACGAACACACACAGACACACACACATTCACAGACACAAACACACACAGATACACACACATGCACAGACACAAACACACACAGATACACACACATGCACAGACACAAACACACACAGATACACACACATGCACAGACACAAACACACACACAGACACACACACACATTCACAGACACAAACACACACAGGCCCTACGGAGGCCACGAATGATTGCCACTCGAAACTGATGTAGGATGGAACAAGGACCATGCGAAATTAGTTCTGGAAAGATTCGCGATTTCGTCACCTGAAGATCGAGTGCAGGACGCAGCACGCGAGTTTCATTAAAACATAGAAAAGATCCGTCACAAAATACAGATAACGATTTATCCTACACAGTTTGCTTTGATGTCTTCGTAAAAATAATATGTTCGCCTAATTTTTACTGCTAAACCACAAGCCTGTGGAGTAGCTGGTTCCCGCGACTTAGCTCTTGTGGGCGCTGTAGAAGTTCCGAGTTTACGATTACGATTAGCTATCGAGTAAATATGAGTCATATTGACTCGATAG
>OX243812.1:52361341-52376341 GCA_945859605.1 Lumbricus rubellus | reverse complement strand
TCCAGGAGCCCATACATGGGACTCTTACATATATATGTGCACCAATGCACCATAGTGTTTCTAATCACCAGCTGGAGATAACTGGTTAAAGATGACGAAATATCTAGAAGGATTTCGCTGAGGCCTGCGTGTGGTTTCATATAATGGAAACTTTTTTGAACAAGAACCACTTAGAACTTTGCAACCTTAGTAACGGCATGAACCAAACTATTGCACAAAATAGCCGATAACAAGCAAACCGGAAGCAAGTGTAGTCTGTAGTACAACTTGGGCTGGTCGACCTTAATCACACGTGGACTCAAAGATCAGGGCCACGGCATGGACTTCTGTTGTAATAGCAATGGATGGCGTGCATGCAGTGGCCTGCGCCTTACTTTTGCAGCATGCAGAAAATCAAAGTTGTAAAAATGTTGGCGGCTATACATGTAGAAGAAGAAACTTTGAATCCTCCAAAACTTTGCATGACGACTAAAGCACTGACCGAGGCTACTATTATCCTCTCCATTTCTGAGACTATTATTATTCTATACATTTCTGAGACTGTCGCTATCTATACATTTCTGAAGCTATTATTTATTATAATTATTAGTGTCAAGCTACCGAACCCACTGCTGTAAAGCCGACCTGCGTGTCATGCTACAGTGGGCCATATTTCGTATAACCTGTACCTGTAATCATTCTGCGCGAATCTGCGGTCTGTCAGATTGAATCATTAAAGAACATTATTATTATATTATTATTATCCTGTCCATTTCTGAGGCTATCATTATCCTATCCGTTTCTGAGGCTATCATTATACTAACCATTTCTGATGCTATTATTATTCTACCCATTACTGTTTTACAGAAGTCGAGCGTCAAAGGAAGCATGGCTAATCAACCGAGCGGAAGGGTGCGGGGTGATTCGCGAAGTCCAGAAATACCGAGAATCTGATAACCTCTAATGGCAGCATTTGGTAGCACAGCGCATGCGGACTCTGCTGTTCATTGCCGTCATTCTCTCCTAATCCCGTATATTTGCACGGGCTGACTGAGACTCTACATGATACATGGTCTGAAAAGCCGACCATAAAAAACCTGAACGACAGCAGCAGCAGAAGTTTAGGAATAGTCACAGCAGCAGCAGCAGCAGCAGCAGCAGCAGCAGTAGGTCTTAACAGACGACCAACTCCTATTCATCGGGTCAATGACTCACATAACTGTGGACCAACCCTCCCCCCACTCCCTCCCCCCACCAATGCAGTTGGTAATTGATGTTAACAGCAGCGTCGGCTGACGGTTCCATGAGCGCTAGCAGATATTTCTGCGGGGGCGGGGGGTAAAACACAGTGGTCACGGATATTTTGGCAAGACCTTGAAAAATGCCAAGCAGGAAGGACATGGGTATTTTTCATAGTTTTCATATTTTCATATTTTACATGTAAGTTTAAATTTCTCAGTTTCATTTTTGTGTATTGTATTTTTACCAGTGCTTCAGCGCAAAGAAATTTGCTGAAAGGTAGAAAAAGAGTAGTTGAAAAAATAGGTCTCACTTTCCCAGAGGGTAAGTACCCCCCTTCTTGCCTCTATGTGCGCGCATTAAGGCTGGCACGACACGGGTGTCGTACTAATTACCATCCAATTATAGGCAACCCACCGGTATTATACACCACGCACAGTTTATGTGCAACTGTAGCCCCTCAAACCTGCGGACCCGAGTGCTGAAGTATACGCAGTCATAGCACCCGCCTCAATCAATGCGGGTCTGCGTTTCGGGAATCTGGCAGCGATAGCATTGAGTGCATTGATGACATCACACTAGCATCAAAGCCACCAATTCAAACACATCTGACTTCATAATTATATAGTTAATGCCAACGCAACCTCGAATTTGCCTACGGCAGAGGACTTAAGAAATAAAAAACCAGAATGCACTTCAAAAGAACTAAACAAGATGTACAGACAAACACAATAAACAAATTCAGACACATCGAAAAGAAGCGAGAGTATATAGCATCAACCGAAGCCATTCGTTCTGTTCTACAATTTTTAAGTCTGGTAGCAAGAGCCTTATTACCAATTACAGACCTATTTCTATCCTCCCCTTCTTCTCTAAAATAATGGAAAGACTAATGTATAACAGACTTCTTGCATTTTTGGACAAGTATAATCTTCTTGCCCCTAATCAATATGGATTTAAAAAGAACCACTCTACCTTTATGGCCCTTATGGATATTCAAAGTAACATATCGGAGGCTATGAATAATAATTCTTATTCCATTGGGATCTTTTTTGATTTATCGAAAGCCTTTGATACGGTAGATCACAGTATTCTACTTAAAAAACTGAAAGGTTATGGAATAAGAGGAGTAGCCAATGAATGGTTTTCTGATTATCTAAGGAATAGAACTCAGTTTGTATATTTTAACGATTCTTCCTCCTATTCTAGTAATATAACCTGTGGTGTTCCCCAGGGTTCTATTCTTGGTCCCCTTTTGTTCTTGCTTTATGTAAATGATTTGTCTACTATATCTTCTTTATTCAAACTAGTGTTATTTGCTGATGACACTAATGCCTTCCTTAACGATAAATCTATCACGGATCTATTTTGCAGGGCTAACAGTGAACTCCAACTAATATCACTCTGGTTTAGAACTAACAAGCTGTCCCTTAATCTGACTAAAACTAACTATATTGTTTTCTATGCTATGCGTAAAACACCCCCACCGGATAATTTACATATTGCCATTGATGGTATATCCATTAACCAGGTGACCTCAACCAAGTTTTTAGGCACTATTATTGATTCTCATTTGAATTGGAAAGAACATATTTCACAGATTGCCAAAAAAGTAGCTAAGAACATAGGTATACTACGAAGAATACGCCATAACTTGCCTTCGAATATCCTCACTAACCTCTATTATACGCTTGTCTATCCGTATTTTTCATACTGTAATATCTCTTGGGGTGTTAACTATTCTCAAACTCTCCAATGCTTGGTTGTACTTCAGAAATTGGCCATAAGAACTGTCTACCATATACATTGGAGACTTAGTACCAAGGACACCTTCAAAATTAACCGTATATTAACTATATTGGGCATCAATAGGCTCCAAATTGGCCTCTTTATGTATCGGTACCACAATAATTTGTTACCACCTTGTTTTAATAATTATTTTAAATTGGCGTCCTCTGTGCATCAACATTACACTAGACATGCAGCTGATTACCGACCTGATTTTGCTAGAATCAATCCGAAGCTATTTTCCATTAAATGCCAGGGCCCAATCACATGGAACTCCTTACCACTAGATATAACCTCCCTTCCAACTTTGAGCAGGTTTAAGAGAGCTCTTAAGTTATATCTAACTGAAGAATGATCATTGAACTGTATTAACCTGAGATCTTTCTTTTTGAGTATTCTGGTGCATGATCTGACCTGCAGAGTATCATACAGTGTTTCCCTTTTGCCATAGCTGTTCTGACCTTTGTTTGCTAATATGATCACTTCAGTTTGGAAATCTCAAGCTTGTTTTTCTTTTTATTTCTTAACTGACTAGCAGTACCCATATGTTTGCACTGAGATAATTAGTTAAGCTATATGTATTGAATCTGTTTACAATGTCTGATCTGCCATTCCACCAACGATTGATACTGGGGTTCCTCTGATAGCGGGACTTGTCCCTTTGGGGTTCCCCTTTAAGTGCTCAACCGTATGCGATCCTTTGCTTTATAATGTACTGTTTATTCTTATGAAACGCTGTTTATTCTTTCTGTTATGTTAATCATTAATGTTAATGCTATTATTCAGTTTTGTTTTGTCTTGATCAATGTGCAACGGTTGTTGCCTTAATAAATGGTATTTGATTTGATTTGATTTGATTTGAGATTGTAATTATGTGATGTAAATCCCAAAATTTCTCAGTGTACTTAAAATCATGTCCAGAATACCAGCTTATCAACCGACACTACGACCGGGTCAGCAGCACCTCTGAGTAGTTATCCTGGAAAGATGCTACATAAGTGCTCCTAATGAATAAATTAATATAATGAGTGATTGAATATAATGAATGAATGAATGAATGAATGAATGAATGAATGAATGAATGAATGAATGAATGAAAGATTGATTGAAAGACTGAACGAATGAACGTATGAATGAACGAATGAAGAAATGAACGAACAAATGAATGAATGAATGAACGAATGAATGAACGAATGAAGAAATGAACGAACAAATGAATGAATGAATGAATGAATGAATGAATGAATGAATGAATGAATAAACAACCAATAAATATGTAGGCCTACAAAACAATAAGAATAACAAATGAAAGCAAACAACATTCCTCAAAAAAACAACAGCGATGATCAGCAGAAACCATCTAAACAATGGAAACATTTTTTCATATTTCAACTCGCCATCCATAGACAATGAAACAACATAACAGACAGATGAAGTAGATCACGCGGCATTTACTGTAGAACAAAGCAGCAGTGATCAGCAGCATAATCATAACAATGGCCAACGTAAATACACAGCAAACGGAGGCACCCTGAGCACAACAATAAAACCAGTCAATCCGAATCCAACCCATTTTTTTCAAACGCTTATAACGCATGGCAAGTTACTTAAAAGAACGGAAAATAAGTCCATACTTTACCTTGGCCTGAGGCGGATGCAGACATTTTTTAATGGGTGGAGGCAAATTTCTTGTCTTGGGTAAACAAAATTTCGCCAAAAAATCTGATGACTTTTTTAGTCTCTCTCTCTCTCTCTCTCTCTCTCTCTCTCTCTCTCTCTCTCTCTCTCTCTCTGTCTCTCTGTCTCTCTGTCTCTCTGTCTCTCTGTCTCTCTGTCTCTCTGTCTCTCTGTCTCTGTCTCTGTCTCTGTCTCTGTCTCTGTCTCTCTCTCTGTCTCTCTCTCTGTCTCTCTCTCTGTCTCTCTCTCTGTCTCTCTCTCTGTCTCTCTCTCTGTCTCTCTGTCTCTCTGTCTCTCTGTCTCTGTCTCTGTCTCTGTCTCTGTCTCTCTGTCTCTCTGTCTCTCTGTCTCTCTGTCTCTGTCTCTGTCTCTGTCTCTGTCTCTGTCTCTGTCTCTCTCTCTCTCTCTCTCTCTCTCTCTCTCTCTGTCTCTCTGTCTCTCTGTCTCTCTGTCTCTCTGTCTCTCTGTCTCTGTCTCTCTGTCTCTGTCTGTCTCTGTCTGTCTCTGTCTGTCTCTCTGTCTCTCTGTCTCTCTGTCTCTCTGTCTCTCTGTCTCTCTGTCTCTCTGTCTCTCTGTCTGTCTCTCTGTCTCTCTGTCTCTCTGTCTCTCTGTCTCTCTGTCTCTCTGTCTCTCTGTCTCTCTGTCTCTCTGTCTCTCTGTCTCTCTGTCTCTCTGTCTGTCTGTCTGTCTGTCTGTCTGTCTCTCTCTCTCTCTCTCTCTCTCTCTCTCTCTCTCTCTCTCTCTCTCTCTCTGTATTGATTGAAAGCTTGAGACCTAAAACCTAATTGGGGGGGAACACGTTCTGTGCAAATCTCTGAATGGGGGCATGGCCGGATTGGCCCTCCACCCTTGATCCGCCTCTGACCTTAGCTTACTCCCTTAAGTAGCCCCGGCTGCTTATCACATCCTGTACAACGAGTTACGTGCAAAACTAGGCCACAGTGTCACAGTGGACAATGCATTGCATGGGTGCATGATTAACACGTCGATTTAGTCACAATAACAAAACTCGTGCAATGTATACATAATTGGAGGAAGCCACTCAGGTGAGATATTTTCTTTAAACGGGAAACGAAGCACAGCTGCATGTCTCTCTCGTTCTTTCTCATTCCAGGCCACCGATGTAGACCACGGCGGCAGAATTAACCCTGCAGACTCTGCTATAGTTCTATTGATGAAATTACCAACCACTTAACCCTTTAACAACCATGCAGCGTGTACTTAAAATGCATGGAACCATAAGCAAGCAGCTGGTCGTTAAAGGGTTAACGGCTCGTGGTCGATGGATTATATATATATATAAATATATGTGTGTGTATATATGTGTATATATATATGTGTGTGTATATATATTATATATAAATATATAAGCACGATCCCATTACTATCGACACTCAACGTTTATTATCTAGCGAGGTTTATCTTAAACGACGGGTCACCGCGGTAACGCACGGCTGTTCCAACAGCCATGCAGTGGAGAAGAGAGGTCAATGAGGTTGGCCCCAACGGGAGCAGAGGCCGAAGACATTACCATTGCACCTTGGAGTATATAATTATTGCTGAGATACGGCTGCATCGTAACCACAAGCCTTTCGCCGTGGCTGTCGGTTCCTGCTGGGCTGTCGGTCTCCCTCTGGGGCTGTCGGTCTCCCTGGGGCCGTCAGTCCCCCTCTGGGGCCGTCGGTCCATTTCTGGGGCCGTCGGTCCATTTCTGGGGCTGTCAGTTCCCTCTGGGGTGCTGTCAGACCCCCCCTCTGGGGCTGTCGTTTCCCTCTGGGGTGCTGTCAGACTCAGACCCCCTCTGGGGCTGTCGGTCTCTTCTGGTGTGGTAAGGCGTCAAGTTCTTCGCACAACCTCAAGGATAACATTTCTCCAACTTGACCGTTACGTGTGTTCGTTTTATTAAGTCCTATAATAATTATTTCCTTTCTCTAGAATAAGCTTGCATAGTCATGGTGACCTCACCATTCATGCCACAGTAAGTAGGCTATGTATTAATTATAAAAAGGCTAGTAACCTTGTAGTTCTTGTAAAGGATGAGCATTTGCCTCGTGCTAACAAAGTTTAATTACTTCCATACTTACTAACTTACTTACTTACTTACTTACTTCCATACTTACTTCCATACATACATACTTACTTACATACTTACTCTCATACTTGCTTACATACTTACTCTCATACTTGCTTACATACTCACTTACTTACTTACTTTCATACTTACTTACTTACTCACTTACTTACTTACTTCCATACTTACTTACTTACTTCCATACTTACTTACTTCCATACTTCCATACTTACGTACTTACTTACTAGACATATAATTACTTTGGACTATGACTTCTCTACACTTCCGCGGTGTCCTTGGCTAATGATTAATGAATGCCTCTGCATGCGGTCACCTCCAAACCTCAGTGAACCTCACACGTCCATTATACATGTACGTCACAGCTTCAACCTATTCAATACAATGTCATGGCCAAAACGTAATAGTCTCGCAAGAACTATGTATAAACACACCTGATCCATGCACCCATCAACGTGCCCACCCATTCCTACCTGTATATTGAACAGCAGCTCGTCTTTAAAAAAAACTGCTAATCGTGTTGCCCAACGTCGCGTTAAAAAATCATGGAAGTATTCTTCTTTGATGTGAAGCGGTATACGTACGGGTGGTCCAGGGTGGTCCTAGACTCCTATTTGCATAGATAACGAATATTAATGATGTTGCGTGTTCGTCATGGAGTCTTTGTTCTCTTACCTATCTTCCCAGTAGAATACTATAGGATAACTTGTGGAATCCGTTTAAAGATAATATACTGGCAATGATAAACACACACACACGCACACACACACACACACACACACACGTATATATATATATCTTCTTCTTTCTCTCTTCCGTCATGACTGACGGAAGATATAAAAAATATATATAATATATATATATATAATATATATATATATATACTGGAGACAAGTGGCAGGATATCGTCGGTTAAGAATTATAAGGCTCTATGTCCACTTTTTGAAATTTTTTAGTTTTTGGTACCATGACGTAGATCTTGTTCAGGGCTATAATGTCCTGTAAGAATCTAAGCTTCATCTTCAATATTAAAAGAGATATTTAGAAAATTAAAAGGCTCTATGTCCAGTGTTTTCATCTTTTTGAGAATTATAAGGCTCTATGTCCAATTTTTTCATCTTTTTGAGAATTATAAGGCTCTATGTCCCATGTTTTCATCTTTTTGAGAATTATAAGGCTCCCATGTTTTCATCTTTTTGAGAATTATAAGGCTCTATGTCCAATAGCAAATACGAACGCTGCATTCAAGTCAAACCAAAATTATGTGCATTGAGTATTATAAGGCTCTATGTCCATTTTTGGCGTGGGGCATTCTTTTAAAAAATTAATTAAAATGTTTTCACGTTTTATTCACATCTTTTTGCGATGTACAATGTTACTTCATTGACAAATGAACAAAATCCCCCAGTTACAT
Organism: Lumbricus rubellus; assembly: GCA_945859605.1. Taxonomy (NCBI): domain Eukaryota; kingdom Metazoa; phylum Annelida; class Clitellata; order Crassiclitellata; family Lumbricidae; genus Lumbricus; species Lumbricus rubellus. Next base: position 52,368,155 of record OX243812.1, on the reverse strand, counting down.
TTGTAATATTTTCATTCTTGTTTGTGTGCCTGATTGTTGAACTTTCAAATTGGAATATCTCGGAATAGTACTTTTTGGACATAGACAGTGGCGTCTACCAATGGGGGGGTTGGGAGAACGTTCTCCCACGGCTTCTGAAAGTGGGGGGGTTTGGCGCTTTTCGGGTGTGAATTGGGGGGGTTTGCTGAATTCCTATTAAATAAAGGCCTGGAATACGAAAATTATTGTCGAAAACCTATGTTGCCTCGAACTAACGAACCCACGGTTCGCTTGAAGTCACATATTTGGTAGGGAGAACGACAACTCGTAGACATTAGTGTCAGTCAGGTCTCTGGCATACAAGGGTGGATCACAGTCATTCGGAATTGACTTCTTATCACTTGTCATGCTTACCGACGGAGCCAAGCCGAAACCCACCCCATGGCAGGTGATGAAGGGAACAAAATTAATGATGCGACGGTCGCGCAGCAAGAATCAAACGACCCGTAGGTCTACGGTTAGACACTTGCTGTGCAAGTGCAGCTTGCCTCAGTCTTCTGATACGACGGACAGTGGTCCCTTCTGTAAAAGTAGCCTGAGCCTAATTAAGCTAATAACAGATGTTTCGTATTAGATTCCCAGCCAGCAGATCGCTGAAATGGATAAGAGCAGGCCTGATATAGGCCTACATGTGAACAGAGTCTTTCCATGCTAGAGATGCAGCCGTAAAGTGCTAGAAGCGAGATGATAGTCATCATACTGTGGACAACCGAATTTGACTGTTTATGTGTTAAGTTTTTCTTATTCGCGAAGAGTTGCATCGACATCAGCAGGAGTTTTCAACAGCTAAAGGTCCGCATAGCCTACACTACAGCCATACACAGAGAATTTCTGTGGAGAATTCAAACTCTTAATTTCGAGCTTCTAAGCGCATGGACGGAGACTTAAAGGGGGGAACGGAGATGCTTATATCGTCCAAATGTTTCAGAAATATTTCTTAAATGTTATAATTTACTATGTAGGCCTACAGTGTTATCCACTATCTATAATGAGAATTCGTAGGCCTACAAGATAGGAGCTTAAAAGCCACCATAACATTTTACAAATAAAACAATTAGGCCTAAACAATGGGACATTTATTCAAGTCTTAAACCACATCTATGAGCACTAACATCATGACAGCTTAAAAGACTATGGCTACAATGTGCAAATCCAAAAATTGTATAAAATTTGTAAGTCAACACTCTAAAGTCTTAAACCATGGCTAGTCTATCAGCATTGAAAAATGAAAAATCTTACCATGACACTATGGAAATTCAAATAAGCTTAAGTTAAAAGAAAACTATAGGAGTAGCCTAGTAGGCGATGTCTTTATTGAAATCTTAAACCAGCTCTTTCAACAATGAAATTATGAGAAAGTTTTGACATGACGGCTTCAAGTGTTAGCCTACCATTACAGTGTGGAAATTTAAAAAATGTTAACAATTGGAGGGGACAGTTTTGAAGTCTCAAGCAACCACTATCACCACTGAAATGATGAACAATTTCGTTAAAATGACAGTCTATTATATGCTACCATTGCAGTGTGGAAATTCAAGCGTTTGCAACATTGGGGAGGGAAACATCCTCCCAAACCCTTTCGGCTTCGGCGATCGTCCTTCGGCCGCTCGTTTGTCTCTCCCCCCCCCAGATAAGACCAAGTCTCCGTCTGTGTTTAAGAGCAATATTTCTTTTCGGCTACTGCAGCAACAGGATATTTCGCAGTGGTGAGTTTTAATGATTTAGAATTGTACAACTTTTCTACTTGCCTATTAAGCATACAATTATAGGCATATTAATTTTAGCCATGGGTAGCCTAGAGCTGAGCCATATTGCGTCTTGATTTTGCTTAAGCTCTTATAGCCTAATGCTCCTAATTCCTAAATTTCCTGTTCTTTGCTCAAACATTTGCGTTTGAAATTCATCATAAAAGTCAGACAGTAACTTTATATCGAGAGTACTATTGAAATTTTTTTTAACCTAGCAAACCTAGATCAATTAACATTAGGCTAATTCAAGCAAAATATTTATTTATGTTGCTTATATAAACTGAACAGATCTACGGATGACCACTCATGTGGTTAAGTTTGTAAAATTGGTGACCATCCATATCGTCGCAGATCATTTCGTCGCAGATCATTTCGTCGCAGTCATATAGTCCTAGATTATTTGGTCGCGAGTCAATTGGTCGCTCTCTATATCGTCGCAGACAACTAGTCCCAATCATTTGGTCGTATTGGTCGCAAATTTCGTCGTAAGGAGCGTCTGTCACAGCAGACTTTGAGTCTACGTAGGCCTATATGAAGTTTTATAAACCCAACAATACAAGGTACACCTAGTAATCGCAACAATGTGTCGACGTATAGCCTATAAACCTAAAAATACAAGGTACACCTAGCAATCGCAGCAATGTGTCGACGTAGGCCTATATAAACCTAAAAATACATAAAATTTCAGTTTTTAAATTAGTTTTGCATGATGAGAATTTTTGATGTAGCCTACTACTAAAGATATTTAATACGAAATAAACTGTGACAATATTATTTGACGACGAAATGAAAAACGACGGACTGAATACGACGATTTGCATGCGACGAATTAAGCTGCGACGGTTTCATTAACGACGATATAAATTGCGACGAATTGATTACGGCGAGATCATTTACGACCAAATGATAGGGAACCGTAAAATTAGTTGTGTGTAACATGCTGCGTTCTGCCAGCCTGAAGTTTTGACTAAACGAAAATTGATTGATTGATTGATTGAATATGACACGCTATCGGTCAATTGCAGTCTCTTAATGACCATCCATATATTACGTCTGCAAACAATCGTATTTTAGACACCTCCCCCGTGCATTTTTATCTTCGCTATTGTCCTATATATTAGCCTAATGTAGGCGCTATACGTCATAATCAGACATTTATTTGGCATGCGTACATTCGACCGAACCCCCCTCCCGTACGCAAATCGCCTAAATTCCGTGATCCCTCCCCTCCGTGCATACGTAATATAAGAACAGATTCTCGTTAAAAAAAATTCAGTCGGCGAAAATGGGGGGGGGTTGTTCTCCCACTCCAAGTGGGGGGGGGGGGTTAGACGCCACTGGACATAGAGCCTTATAATTCTCAAGCGACGATATTGCAAACACAATATTATACTCGACATCGACCAAATTGTTTAAGATAAACTGGAGATAATGATCTAATGTATACCGACCTCCGCGTTAGCACTCTATCTATCCCCTTACACCAGTAATAGGAAGCAGAAGCAAGTAATAAAGAACCTAAGAAATCATTCAGGAATCAATCGACTTATTGTTAAAATCAATCAATCAGTTCAATCAATTAATCATTCAATCAATCACTCACTCCATCAATCAATCAATCACTCAATCAATCAATCATACAGCGAGGCCAACCAGATCTCCAGCAAACCAATCAGGAACGAGAGCAGGATAGAAGAATGAAGAGAAAGTTGGGAGGATGTGTGAGTGAAAGAAGGGTGCTTGAGTGGATGGATGGTGCATGGCCTACCAGATATGAGTATGCAAGGAAGAATGGATACAAGATGGATAGACGGATACACGGAGGTCAATGGAAGATAGTGCGATGGATCATGGATGATGAGTGGATGGATGAATGGATGGATGCATGGTAGCATGGATGGATGGATGGATGGATGCATGGATGGATGAATGGATGGATGCATGGATGGATGGATGGATGAATGGATGAATGGATGGATGCATGGATGGATGGATGGATGGATGGATGGATGAATGGATGGATGCATGGATGGATGGATGGATGCATGGATGGATGAATGGATGGTTGGATGGATGAATGGATGGATGGATGCATGGATGGATGGATGAATGGATGGATGAATGGATGGATGCATGGATGGATGGATGGATCATGGATGATGAGTGAATGGATGAATGGATGCATGGATGCATGGATGGATGGATGCATGGATGGATGGATGGATGAATGGATGGATGCATGGATGGATGAATGGATGGATGCATGGATGGATGAATGGATGGATGGATGGATGGATGGATGGATGAATGGATGGATGCATGGATGGATGGATGGATGGATGCATGGATGGATGGATGAATGGATGGTTGGATGGATGGATGAATGGATGGATGGATGCATGGATGGATGGATGGATGAATGGATGGATGCATGGATGGATGGATGGATCATGGATGATGAGTGGATGGATGAATGGATGCATGGATGCATGGATGGATGGATGCATGGATGGATGAATGGATGGATGCATGGATGGATGGATGTATGGATGGATGGATGGATGAATGGATGGATGGATGAATGGATGGATGCATGGATGGATGGATGGATGGATGGATGGATGGATGAATGGATGCATGGATGGATGGATGGATGGATGCATGGATGGATGGATGGATGGATGAATGGTTGGATGGATGGATGAATGGATGGATGGATGGATGCATGGATGGATGGATGAATGGATGGATGGATGCATGGATGGATGGATGGATGGATGGATGGATGGATGGATGGATGGATGGATGGATGAATGGATGGATGAATGGATGGATGCATGGATGGATGGATGGATGGATGGATGGATGGATGCATGGATGGATGGATGGTTTATTAGTTGATCGTGTTTATTAGCTGATTGTGTTTATTGTATGGACAATTTGAACCTATGCTACCTATGTAAGAACCCTGAGTCTGTTGACAATGTCTATAAGCTAATCCAATGCTGTATGTGCAACTACTACTATCATTATAGATGTTGTATGATTCAACCATCGAACTCTGTAAACCCTAACTGCTGGAATTGCCACAGTTGTCTAGCATCTATGTTGCCATTTAACCACATAACTAACGCAGATGATTTTATTGCTTGCTTAACAGAAGCTGTTGATACTCAGCCAAGATTACAAACGAGTAAGGAAAGCCCTAAACTTAAATTTTTCGATGAGGACCAAGGGAATAACCCACTTATAAACAACTCTGACCTAGATCCGGACGACAATTATTATGTGACCAAACCAATAGACCATGGCTATAACACTCCTCTACAGTTGAGTTTGAAAATGAGTAACAACTCTGGCCTATGTTCATTCATGCATATCAATTGTAGGAGTATATCTCCTAAATTAACTGACATACGACTTCTTCTGCACCAGCTACCGGTAGGGATCCTGGCCGTGACAGAAACATGGTTGGACGCACTTTCATCTGATACTGTACAGATTGAAGGCTACAATTGTGTACAAAAGCCGAGGGCTACTGGTCAGGGAGGGGGCGGTGTAGGCTTCTATATAAAGAAATTCTTGGAAGATCCTGCGTGGTCGAGTGGGTTGTAGCCCGCTCGCCGCGCCGGCGGCCCGGGTTCAATTCCCGGGCGGGGATCTTTACAGCGGGTGGCTCGGTCGCAATATAAACGTGGAGCATGAGGTTGTTCTCTGCCTCCGACACTAATCATCTTCGATATGAAACAGTGTCGTTAAGCCCTGAACATTTTCCAAGAATTACCTCCACTGAAGCATAATTCATTACACAATTCGTATGAAAGTCTATTCATAAAGGTTCCCCAACAGAAAGGCACTCAACTCATAATGGGAGTTATAGGCTATACCGAACACATGGAACTCCTATGACGATATTTAATGAAGAATTTAATCAACTATTATCTGAGCTAGCGGAAACTAAAAAAGAGATAGTTTTGATGGGTGATTTCAACATTGATTTGTTGAAACATAGTGATCATGCGCTCACTAGCAATTTTCTCGACTGCATCTCATCTCATCACTTTATACCTGCCATACTACAACCTACACGTATAACTGATACATCATCCACACTAATTGACAACATATTCACAAATACATGGCCTAGGATTATGAACTCCTCGATTATTGTTTCTGACATTTCAGATCATTTACCTATTATGGGTTGGTATCATACGCAACCCACTAAACAAGACAAGCCAACTACTTATACTAAACGAATAGTGAATGATCAGGCGATGGAACAATTTAGATTCCTTCTATCACAACTAGATTTCACCCCAGTCTCAGACCTGTGCATTGTAGGTGACCCACAAAAAGCTTATGAAACTTTTCTCGATATGTACACGAATGTATACAACACAGCCTTCCCACTCATAACAGTTAAGAAGCGTAACCCACGGTCTTTCGATCATCCATGGATGACCAAGGGGCTGTTAAAATCATGTAGAAAAAAAGCTAATTTGTACCGTAAATATATAAAAAACCCAACTCCAACAAATAAAAATAGGTTTATTGCATATAGAAACAAATTCAAATCAATCAAAATTAAAGCTGAACGTAATTACTATGCTGCCGAGTTCTTAAAATATAATAAAGATATTAAAAAAACCTGGAACGTGATCAAATCTATAGTTAATTCGAAAACTGAAGATAATATAATTGAATCGTTAACAATTAATGGGAAAACTATAACTGATAATAAACTAATGGCAGAAAAGTTCAACAGTTATTTTGCTGGAATTGCTCAGAATTTATCTGATAAAATCTTGGACCCACGTACTTCGTTTATGCAGTATCTTAAACCGCCACCCCTTAACTCTTTTGCTGTCAACCCAACATCGCCTCAGGAACTGATGGAATTTAATCTGACTCTGAAGCGCACTCACAGTCCGGGACCCGATCAACTTGATCCTAGTATAGTTAGTCCAAACTTAGACCTTATTGCTATCCCTCTGACTGACATAATTAATTGCTCATTATCAACA